>OX451219.1:64040506-64225795 GCA_949628195.1 Phasia obesa
AAAAAAAAAAAAAAAAAATATATATATATATATATATATATATATATATATATATATATATATATATATATATATATATATATATATATAAATATATAAATTTTTATATATATATATATAAATAACAATAACAAATAATCAGAAAGAAATGTGGAAAGTGATAAAAGATCTAGTTTTAAGGAAACCTAGAAATGTGATCAAATCTGAGATTTTACCAAATAGAGTACAAAGAAAATCTTGAAATAGCTGAAAATTACTTCATCGATAGCATTAAGGAAATAAGAAACTCGATAGAATATGTGCAATATGAAAATCAAATACCTGTGATAAGTTATAAATCTAAATTTCGTGCAATAAATATGTTAGAATTAAAAAATATTGCTAAGAAAAAAATATCAAAAAGATATATTAGACAACTGGGACAAAATTGGAAATATATTACTCAATATAATAAACAAATCGTTTGAACATGGAACTTTCCCTCAAAAGTGAAAAGAATCAATGGTTACACCAGTAGAAAAAATAAGAAATACCAATAAATGTGAAGAATATCGTCCAATAAACAATTTAAAAACGTGTGAAAAAATAATGGAAACGATAGTTAAAACCCAATTAGAGGAATATATTGAAAAACATGCTTTGGTGTTCAAGTATCAATCAGGTTTCAGGAAAAACGCTCATGTGAAACAGCTGTCAATTTTGTTATAAATATTACTATATAAATATATAGAAATATAACAACAAAATTTTTGCTATATTTCTTGATTTTAAGAGAGCTTTTGAAACCATAGATAGAAGCCTCCTGTTGAAGAAGCTATATTGTTACGGTATACAGGATAAAGAATTAAAGTTTGAATCGTATTTAACTAATTGAACACAAATAACAAGGGTCAACAACGTGCAATCGACTTTGGGAGTTCCACAAGGCTCAATCTTAGGAGCACTATTATTTATTATATACACAAATAATATAAAGAACGTATTAGAAAAATGTGAAATTATACTCTATAATTTAATATAACGACACCTTAATTTTCACAGAAGCTGAAACAAAAGAAAAGTGCTATGAAAATATTTCAACAGACATGAATAATATAAATATGTATGTATGTATGTATGTATGTATGTATGTATGTATGTATGTATGTATGTATGTATGTATGTATGTATGTATGTATGTATGTATGTATGTATGTATATCTTTATTAGTATTCATGATACTTTCAAATTTCACATTAATTATAATTTAATATTAAATAAATTAATTATTAAAAATGTTTGCAACATTAGAAAAAAATTTTAACATTTGAATTATTTTTAACAAAATTTACACATTCCCTTTTGAATATATATTAATATTGGTTTATATTTTCGTATCGTTTGGAAGAGAATTTAATAATTTGAGTCCTTTATGAAATAGCGATCTTTGCATAGATTATGTAGTAGCCTTCCTTAGCCTAAAGTTATCAGCATTTCTTAATAGACATGGTTGTACTTCGCCGACATATTTTATTTGGTCACAGTGTATTTAGTTGCAGTCTTTGTTTTATATTTAGCCATTTAAGCATATCAAGCATTAGTCGAGTATGTGTGTATCTGTTACATTTTAAAATAGTTCCTATTGTCTTGTTTTGTAAATTTTCAAGTCTTTCTAATTGTGATTCGTTGCTGCATGTATATATTATTGTAGAGCCGAATTCAAAATGAGGTTTTATTATGGTATTATAAACATTTATGGAGATTATTATAGATATTTTGTTTCTTATTCTCTTAAAAAAAGCCAATTTTTTATTAATTTTTTCACAAATATATTTCATATGGTCTTTGAATTTCATTTCTTTGTCTATTATAAAACCAATATAATTCACTTTTTCTATAACTTCGTTATTTATTTTAAATACTGTTTCACTGTCGATATTTATTTCCATAATTTTTGTTTTGTTTTCATTGACTTTAAGTTTATTCTTTTTTAGCCATATATTTATATTATTTATATCGTTTATCATGTTATCGCTACATTCCTCACTACTATCTCCTTCTGTATATATAAGAGTATCATCAGCATATAATATTATTTCACATTTTCCTAATACGTTTGCCATATCATTTATATATTTTTATATGAATTTTATTTGAACTATTTTTAAATGAATAAATTAATTATTTCTTATCAAGTTATTGTATTTACTGAAACTTAGCTAAACGGTAATGTTTTTAATTCTGAGATACTTTGTGATAAGTATCAAACATATAGATACAATCGAAATGGAAGAAGAGGTGGTGGTGTATTGATTGCTGTATCTAGTCTTTTGTCATCTGAACTAATACCGGTTGAAGTTTCTAACATTGAGTTTGTTGCTATCGTCCTAAAGCTGAAAAATAAAAAAAATTACTTTACCTGTTCATACATTCCTCCTGAATCTGATGCTTCAATATATGTCAAACACATTCAAGCCATTGAATCTGTTACTTCACGTCTACAATCCACTGATTCTATTTATGTTCTTGGTGATTTTAATTTACCGTCTATTTTTTGGAAACATGTGGCTGATTGTGCATATTTGATTCCAGTACAAAATAAAAACTGCTGTGATGAATTTATAAAGGATATTTTTTCGCTTATATTTACAATGCCTGTAGAAAATTGCTAGACTTGTTCTTTGTTAACTGTTCCGATGATTACTCAATAACACGCTCGGATCCTGTTAGTTTACCTGAAGATCGATATCATCCTACTATTCTGATTACTTCATTTATGCCGTTAGTAGCTAACCCTACATCTTGCAAAACAGAAAGAGTTTTCTGCTTCAAACTATTACGCATTAAATGAGCATATAAAAAATACTTGCTGGAATAATCTGTTATCTAAATCTAATAATAGTAACTCAGATTTAGATTTGATGATCACCACCTTCTTTCTATAAAGCTATTTATTCGTTTTTTTAAACCTGTGTTCCTAAAAGAATCGCTCACACCCCAAATGATCCACCTTGGGATTCTACGCATCTTTCAAAACTTAAAAACTTGATAAGATTGTTTCAATAGAAATATAAAAAATAAAAATATTCTGTGATCTTAAAAACTTCTTTTTATGGTACAAAAATAATTTAATGGAGCTAAATCTAAAAAAAATGTAAATATATGCGATTTTTTAGAAATAGTTGTACAGCTGTTAACTACTAATTGGGAGGACATCAGCTGGATTTAGTCGACACTTTCTTGGATCTTCTTCGTTTCTTTCATGTTAAATAGTAATGTTTGCTGTGAATTTCTGTTGAGTAATATACAATTTATTGTTCCGTGTCGCAATAGTCGTCATTATAAACCTCTTTTTGTTAAATTGTTTAAAACATATTATAACCTAGTTGATCCTTTTACGCGTATATGTCTTCAATTTAATAGTTTGTATAATTTTGTTGATTTTTTTGTAAATGTAAAAGTAATTCAACATAATATCATTGTTTTTTAAATTCCTAATTTAACTTTTTGATTTTTTTCTTAAGATTAAGTTAATATGTATGTTAAATTGTCTGTAAGGATTGTATCCATAGACTTATATTAAATAAATAAAATAAATTTAACTTAAGTTCAAATAAATTTCATATAAAATTCGCAGAGCGGGCACGGCTTTGACATTAACTTTTTTTGTGTTAATAATCAAAAATATACATTTGTAAAATAAAAATATGTAATTGTTGTTAATTACTAACCAAAGGTTGGCTAATTGCAAGACAGATATATACCATATTCAAATAAAAGAAAATATATAAAGAGAATAAAAATAAAAAAAATGTTTGCTTGGTAGTATAATATAAAAAGAAATAGACCGTTTTTACACCTTGCAACAAACGCCGAGTTTTTTTTCCTATTCTTTTTTAAAGTTGCTTCTAAACCCTGTATTCTTTTACATTTGAATTTTTTCAAAATATTTATTTTTGAAATTTTTGTTTTTTATGCTTTTCTGTGTTATTAATAAATAAACAAAAAACTGTATTGTCAACTAAACGTATTTTATTATGATTAAAGCGATTGTTCCGAAAGAGACTCGTTTTTCACGTATATGTGTTTATTTCTTAATCAGTAAGAGGTATAAAGTTAAAATTTATATAAATAAATAGTGAGGAGATTTGCATGTATACGGTCTAAATTTTGAACCATAATAGTTAGAGTCTTTAAATTTTTACAGGAGGTGAATTACTGTGTTAGGACAGGGACATATTTTTCACTTATATTGCCTTTTTTACCGCAATAGGTAGGCTCCTATTATTTTCATATAAAGTTATAATGAGTATTTCGATAGTGATGCAGTTTTCGCGAATATTACTGTATTTTTTTTTTTAAACGCGAGTATATACAGAGTGTGTAAATTTATGGAAAAATACAAAAAATAAAAATAAAGGGTTTTGCGAGAGTGGCAAATATTTTCGAATAGTTGTAGCCTAATTTTTAAACCGGAACGGGTAGACACTTTACACCTACGCAAACTATGTACAAATTTGTCCCCTAGAACAAATATCAAAACCAAAAATTAAAGGGTGTTTCGATAATGACTCGATTTTACATATATAACCTTATATTGACACTTAAAATTTACACATATTATATTTAACAATATCTACAGTAACAACAAGAAACGAAAATAAATTTAATAATAATGGGGTGGTCCCTTAATGTCTCAAAGTTGCGGAATTTGCCTTTCTCTTCTTAACCTTGTAGGCAAACACTTGATATTTACACAGGATATTTAGTACTATGCTCTAGTAGAAAAAATAATTTAAAATAAAAGCATGCCTCATAAGACGTAAAAAATTATAGACTTGAATTTTAAAAGTTGAACTGAACACAGTTCGAAACCATACCTGTGTGATTCTGACTCGCATTTGGCTGATTTATTTTTATTAATTTCATTTTATTTGGATAATACTTTTAATTACCTTTCCAATCGCACGCATACTACCTTATTCTACCCTAAAATAGTCGAGATTTACCATACTTTACATACAAATTTAATGGGGTCCGTAACTGCGAAACTTAGAGTGCCGCCCAATTTGTTCTTGTGACATTTTTGTTTAAAATTAAATTTTTATATATATACATATCTTAAATTATAATTTGGAAATAAATTTTTTGTACAAAACAAAAATACAACTTGTCGTTTTTTTCAGTAGTCAAAAAGTAGACAACACTTTAAAAAAATTAAATGAAAATAATCAAAAACAAAAAATGCCTTGTCAGGCTTTGTCATGCAACTTTTTCAACCCCGCTTGCCTCCCAACCCCTCTTACTAACAAGAAAAAAGTTGCATGAAAAAGTTGCGGCGTTTATTGCAAGGTGTAAAAATGGTCATAGTGTTTAAAAGTGTAAAACAATTTCAAAAAGCTTTATCTCCTATGAAATATAATATACAAATTAAAATTTCTCATATCCTATTTCTTTGGTAAGTTTATTTAAATTGAATTGAAACTACCTAGTAGATAGATACGAAGAGTGCTGATGACAAACATACCTGTCTAGAAAATGCATTCCACTCTGCTGGTGTCTAATTTTTTCTTTACCTCCTTATAATTAAGAACTTAAGCCTAAATAATTAATTTATACATTTATATTATAAATAGCAAAGCGCCCAAAATAGATCCTTGTGGAACACCGAAATCATTATTAATTGAATTTGATTTTATATCGTTAACTTTTGTTATTTGTTTTCTGTTCACCAAGTAAGAATTAGACCATTCTAGTTCTTTTTCCCGGATACCATACATATATAGTTTCTGTATTAAAATTTCATAGTTCACAGTTGTTTCACATGAAAACTTTCTTCTAAAACCCGATTGATATTTTGATTATTTTTCTCGAAATATTTTTCAAGCTGGTCTTTTACAACTTTCTCTATTATTATTTCGCAGGTTTTTAAAGTATTAACAGGACGGAACTCTTCACATTTTCCAATTTTTGCAACTTTTTCAATTGGTGTAACCATTGATTCCCTCCAATTTTCAGGGAAATCTCCAGATTGTATATTGCACATTTTCTATTGAATCTATTATTATTTTAACACTAGCGGAATTGACTGTTTGCTTTGTAGACCTTTTAGATCTTTTAGGTTTGGTGAATATTGATAAACAACAACAAAATACTAAACTTGAGAATAAAACGTCTTGTTAGACTAACTTCATAATGTTCAATAATGAATTGGTCTCTTTTTTCTTGCACTTGATTTCATGTGTACACAAATATTGTTGTGCTCTTAAATAAAAAACATACAATAGCATTTGCTCTTCTTCCAACCAATGCAATATTTGTTGTTGTTTGAAATTAAATGTCAGTAGTGAATATTTTGTTTCAATAGTGTCTCTTGATATGAAATACTGTTATAGCAGACAACATGTACGTAAATGTATGATGTTAAAAGCAAGGGTTTGTACTTTGTATTTTAGTTATTTTATATTAATTTGCGCGTTGAGTGGTTGAAAATAGAAAACTGTATATTTTGAATTTTTTAACTTTTATTGATGAATAAAAAAATCTAATTTAATTTTTTCTCTCAAAAATCAGAGATTTTACTCTCAAGAAAATTGAATTTTTTAACTTTTATTGATGAATAAAAAAATCTAATTTAATTTTTTCTCTCAAAAATCAGAGATTTTACTCTCAAGAAAATTTAAGTAAAATGAACTAGTGAACAATATGAAATGCTCAGCATATTTATTGCACTTGATAAAACTGTCCGGTCAAATCAGGTGCACTGATTTTTGCACTGTTTGCTCTCTTGTTCTCTGTATTTACTGTTTAGTAATATTCGACTACACATACAATCAATATTTGCGTTTCAAAAACATGCAATACTGTAAACTTTTTAACATCTTGCGCTCACGTTTACAAAATACATAGGTTATTTTAAATTTACCAAAGCTACAAAGTGTCAAAGGTCTACAATAGCAAACCGTGAATTCCACTATTATTTACAAAGTATTTGTTAAAATGACTATTTGGTAATTGTCTTTATATTCTACATTATTAAATATCACAGTTTTAATCACATTTATATTCTTCTTTATAACCAGGTCTTTCATTTCTCTCCACATTTGTTTTCGGTCTCTTGCATTATTTATTTTGTTGTTAATGTACTTATATTTTTCGTTTTCTATTTTTACTTTCTACAAATTTCTAATTGATTTTTAATTAGACCATGTTTCAGCTGTGTTTTCAAACTTTGCGATTTAGTATTTAACTATTTTGTCTTGTTTCATTAGACGTAGTTCACTGTTAAACCATTTGTTAGCATAATTTTGTGTATTTGTTGATGTATTTCTAGTAAACTTCCGAATTGTGTCTTCCAAGCATTTATCAAAAACCAAAACATTTTGACTGACATCTACATTTTCTTCATAATTTATTACCGCCCTAAGTTGTCTTGTAAACATTACTTTATTATATCTAAACTTATCCTCACTTTTATTGTTTTCTTTTTTATTACCATTCTTTTCATCTTTTAGAAAAATTTGTATTATTTTATGATCTGATATTTTGTTTTTATTACAATTTCGTGCTGATATTTTGTACTTTTTTTTGTTATTTTTTACATTATGTTTCGAACAATTTTTCTTTCGAATCGAAATAGGCAGTAACCCCCCAGATTCATAACCACTCGGAGAACTATATACTGCGACTATTGTTATTTGTGTGTGCTCACGTTGTGCTTTACATGCCATAATCCAATATTTTGAGTTTGCCACCTTTTCAAACATCTTGGCGACTTTCCATTCAATTTTATAATATATAATTAAACCTCCCGTTCTTTTTGAATTAGATAGCGATGTTAATTGGTTATAGCCATGTAAGCTTATTTCGTTGTTATTAATTTGTTCCGTCATGTGCGTTTCGGAAAGGATACAAAAATCGGGGTTTTCTGTTGAAGCTATTATTTCTACTTGATTGAAATTATTTGTTAGAAAAACTCACGTTTCTACCACAGGCTTATCTTACAATTGTATTTTATGCCTAAATGAAAGTCATTTGCTACGTTATTATCGTTTAAAAAATATGCCTGTTTCTAAAAGATTTTCTAGTATAAAGAAGTTTAATTCCTGTGCGAAGCCTTTTCAAGGTCACATAAAGTTAAAAACTGCGATCATAATTGTTTAATTTGTGGTAAAAGACGCCACACTCTTTTACATCGTAACATGTTTGATAATAATAATAGATTATTTCAAATATCTAAACTAGACAAAAAACATATATATGAAATTTGTAGTCAGTTAAATCTACTTTAATACAAAATGTTTAGTCTGCAGAAAGCGAAGAACAAATGCCGTCGGCATCGGACTTAGCCAGCCCAAATTTAAATCGTCAAGTTTTTCGTACATTACATAATTCCTCTGTTTTCTTGGGAACTGCTATAGTTAGCTTCTTTTCTCATGGTACTACGTACTAGAGATCTGCGTGAATGCATTTAAAACGCCTTTTATATCATTCGCATTATTTTCAACTCAAAACATGTTTCGTGCCGAAGTTTACGAAACGAATGAAACCACACATACATTACAAAAATGAGTTACGGATTAAATTAAAATGAGATGAGATCGTATATATATATATATATATATATATATATATATATATATATATATATATATATGTATATATAAATAAATATAAATATATATATATATATGTATATATATATATATATATATATATATATATATATGTATATATATATATATATATATGTATATATATATATATATATATATATATATATATATATATATATATGTATATATTCGGATTCGAGATATTCGGATTACTGAATGTACTGTCATTATGTTTTATAATTTACTTTATTCGAAAATAAAACACAAGCTAGGATTTCAAAACAAATTTATTTGATTTTTATTGATATAGAATGAAAAAATAAAAGCTTTTAGTATTATGTTTTTTAACATGCATAATTTCTGATGTAGACTTGCTTTCCAAAGCTTAGTTCCACAATTCCTTTAGCATCAATATGTAATCTCTTTCCATTCCACGTTCTTTTGCCCTGCACAGCTTCACGTGTTAACGTGTTTCTTTATAGGCTCTAATTCCATATTTACTGTGTATGACTCTAAACTAATAGAAGAAGTGTTGTCAGTGTTAATTATCCAGCTAAGAATTTCATCTTAAGAAATTTGCACGTCATTATTGCGGTGAAATAAGTTTGTTTTTGTGCGAAATTCTTCGGTTTCTTTAACACGATCATTCTCAGGTAATTCTTGCTGTAACAATGAAAGTTGGATGTTATCCTCTGTATCCCAACGCTGAGAATGAATATGTTTCAAACAAGAAGAATTGGGCACCTTGTCCCAAGGTCGTTTAAATAATTCACAAGCATCTTTTGAGTTAAATTGTTTCAAAAAAATGTCTGAATTATCGGTTTCAGACCCTACCAATTCACAATTCAATTCTGTAAAACAATTTAGTAACTCGTATCGCATTCTGAACCAATTTGCATTATCCAGTAACAATAAAGCTTTTTTTGTCAAATTGTTTTCAGTTTGATATTCTTTTACCTGTGGTATAAACGATTTAAAAAACCTTTCGATAAAAAATATGCAATTCGGATTGCTGAGCTTGAAATCAATGCGGACTATAGAGCAAGTAATACGACATAAATTCAATTCGGATTACTGGCTAAATCGGATTACACGCCTTCGGATTAGCGAGCTGGCACTGTATATACACTAGGTAGAAAAAGTCTGCGTACAAGCGTATTTATTATATATTACTTATGTCCTATGACATGAGTTAAATTTCAATCTTTTTAATGTCTTGTTATGTAACTTAAGTCACTCCTAGCCAGTACGAACAAATTTAAAATGTGAAAATGTTGATAAATCCACGTATGGTTGCTATGATTTAAATAAATGCAATTTTGTGAGAAGAAAAAGTCTGCGTACAAAAAGAAAATACCATTAAGAGGCTGATAATTTTATTTGCTTTCAATAAATTTTTTGTTTTTCTAATATCTAACTAGTCATACAAAAGTTCACGATCCAATCGCGAAACAATTCTTAATTTATTCGCCATGACTTCAGAGAAAGGTAATTAAGCCTGCTGAAAGAAAAATTATTATATATCTGTTGAAAAAAGGAAGAACCTTAAGGGAAATCGGCGATGTGGTAAATACAACTAAATACAAAGAGTAATTAACAACTTAAAAACAATCGGAGTTTATGTGTCTTAAGCCTCTTTCTGGACGCCCATAGAAATTAACAGTCAGGGGAAACATGTACATTATAAGTTCAGTGCAGCAAGATAACGCCTCCAAAAGTGGCTGAAAAAGTCAAAGCCAAATTTAATAAAAGTATAGCGAATAAGTGTTCAAAAAAATTTTAAAAGCAATGGTTTTCATGCCTGTGTAGCCCGTAAAAAACGCTTTTATTTCATTTAAGAACAGGCAGAAACCAATTTTATTCGCAAAGGAACACATTAGTTTGCCAGCGTCGGTTGGAAAAAGGTTATATTCTCAGAGAGTATGTATTGCATTTTTGGAATAAAAGGAGGGAATGTTGTGTGGAGAAAACCCGGTATAGCTTTATTAAAACTCAACTTGTGCGGCACTGTTAAACACAGTGGTGGTGGTAATAGGTATGAGGGTGGACGGCGGCCAATGAATATTTTAAAAGTAAATTTAAATCAAAGTGTCACGAAATTGGACCTTGAGGGCTATTTTTTTTTTTTTTTTTTTTTCAATAAGATAATGACCCAAAGCACATAGCCGATATTTTAAAGCTTTGGCTGCTATATAATGTACTAAAACAGCTACGTACGCCACCCTAGTCTCCAGATCTCAATCCCACTAAACATTTATGGGATTTGTTGGAAAGAAAAATATTTTAACATGTAAGGACATCGAAAAGTTAAAAGAAGACTTGAAAAGTGAATGTGAAGCAATATCAGGTGAATATACAACAAAATTCATTCACTCAATGAAAAAGAGGTTGGCTGAGGATCTTAAAAGAAAATGTTATCAAACAAGTTACTTATTTAAAAATTCAACGAAAATTTTGTCCTATATAAAGCCAATAATAGATTTGTACGCAGACTTTTTCTTGTATTATTTAAGCACATAATTTTGTTTTTGCTGAATTAGCAAATTTTTTATTCACATTTTTGTTTGTATAAAAATACTAAATTGAAGTATGAATATACCCCTATTAATAATATAAATTTAAAATTCATTAGAACTATCCTGATATCGTTTTTATGGATTTTAGATCTTTGTATATATATATATATATATATATATATATATATATATAGCTAGCTATATATATATATATATATATATATATATATATATATATATATGTATATATATAGCTAGCTATATATATATATATATATGTATATATATAGCTAGCTATATACATACATATATATATATTTATATATATATATATATATATATATATATATATATATATATATATATATATATATATATATATATATATATATATATATATATATATATATATATATATATATATATGTATGTACGTTAGCTAGAAAAAGTCTGCGTACAAAGATCTAACCATTAATAAAATCCATAAAAACGATATTAGGATAGTTCTAATGAATTTAAAATTTATATTATTAATATATATATTACATTAGGTATAATTTTTGGTCAAGTCAAATATTTAAATTTTTAGATAAAATATTTGTTTTCTGTTATCAATTTATAAAAAAATCTATTTTAAAAATAATTTTAGAAAAAAAATCGGTTGTTAAAAAATTATTTTTTTTTTACGAAAAATAAGTTTTTAAATTACATATACATTGTAACTAGCTTTAATTTCTAATAAATAAATTATTGAAATATTTACAACAATCTTTGTAAAAAGCTTTACTTTAAGTTTTTGTTAATATTCCACATCCCTCTTCACAATTGCAAACGAATGATTTAAATGTTTTGTGTCATTCATGTTTATACTGCCGACTCCTTTCACTCTAAGACATATTTCTACAAAGGAGTTTATGCGTGTTAGTGTGAGATTTAATGTGATTTAAAAAAACGAATGACTTAATGCAGATCTCTACTACGTACACAGCAAGGGCCTTAATTGACCCAGCCTCTCATTTATTTCGGAATCAACTGCAACTTCCATCACATTATACGGATGTAAAGATTTCCGGTGTTAATAAAGAAACTCGTACAACTTCTAGGAAAATTTGTAAGATTCGAATTATATCTCCAATATATAAGAAAGTTGGCTTGGAAACTTGTGTTATTCCTTTACCTTCAATTAGCAGACAACAATTATTACAAAAGCAGACCAATTGACCTCCTACTTGGCGCTGATTTATACCCTTCTATTGTTCTTGGTGAAGTTCGTGGAAATATCTGTGGATTATTAGGTCAGAAAACCGTTTTCAGATGGATCTTAACGGGGCCCAATCGATACTTCAATTACAAAAGTACACGTTTTCCAAACTTCTGTTATCTCTATCGATGAAGATAATCAGAGTGATTTAAAATTAAAAAACAATAGGGTTATATAACGGCTACAAGCGACAACTTGCACATGAAAATATTGCTATTGATGATTTCTAGGTCGCATCGTGGAAAGTGAACACGCATCGTGGAAAGTCTAACTGTAATTCTAACCGATGTTCGCATTCCGAATGACATAATTAACCGACCAATGACCAAACTTGTTGTGTTGAATGATTGAAATCACTTATCACTTTAAAATCCATTTACCATATTGACCTGATATTTTCAATAATCTAGCATACAATGAAAATGTAGCGTAGTTTACAAAGTTCAGAAGCCCATAACTCGGAAATTATGAGCGACCGCTAATTTTTACACTTTATATTTTTTTCTTATCATTCAATTCTCCATTACCCTGGATAATTTTTTTTCTGATTGGAGAAGCTTCGCTAAACTAGATTTGTTCCCAAACGTTAAGCAATCCAAAGACGATGCGACGAATCGTAGGTTGTACGCGAGTTGTGCACGAGTTGTGAGCTCGCGTACAACGTCCAATACCTAGAAATGGTTGTACAACCCGTCGTATCGTTTATGGCTTGCTTAATTGTCGACGCCAATTTTTTCATTTTACATTTTTTGCTTTAAATTAAATTTTACACACAATAGTCTTTTTTTAATTATTATGATGTGACCGTAAACTAGATTTAAGCCCTAAATTTATTTAATCATTTATGTTACCTTAGTTGGGACCTTAGTAAATTTCTGGTTAAATGCATCTGATATATTATGCGCCGGATCGGTAGATATAATTAATACGGACTCACGCACTTTTGCCATTTGTACAGCCAAACTGCAACTGTTATAACAAAAATGAATCACATCAACAAAATAAAGAAAAACATTATGGAAATACCTGCATGTTGTTTTGCCAACTCCACCTTTACCACCTACAAATATCCACTTTAGTGATGTTTGCTCAATGACATTTTGCAAACTCGGCTCCATTGGCTCAAATTCATCTCCCATATTTCTCTGCGTTAATTGGATAAAACACGTATTGTGGGTAAAAAAAATTTTTAAATAATGACATTTATTTTTAGCGAAGTGTTCTAATCAGTGTTGCCAGTTCTGCTCTTTTTATAATCGTTTTGTCCATAGATTAATTACAAGGCGAATTCATAACAGGTAAACTCGAGAGCTCAGCTGACTATTGTTGTCACAATCTTACAGTGTCAAAATGTACTAACATTTTTTATTTTGACAGCCAAAAATGATTTATACAACAACAAAATGTACGTATTTTTATTACAGAGTTGTACCCTTTTTCGCCGCGTTTCTACCTTGTTTATTGTGCCATGATTAATTACATAGATAGCCAACCAAGGCGAATATATACCAGGTGTGAGCAGTAGAGCAAAAACTAGAACAAAACAACAACTTTGACATTAGATTAGCAGATATCATGGCATAATAATACAGGTAAAACTGTTAGAACAGCTGTTTAAATTTGCTTATCTGAAAATGTCAAACCTTGTATAAAACTCTGTTCGCGCACTTAAAAATTAATAATAATTAAAAAATTAATTATTTTATGTTACTCACTGCATTGTGGACTATTTGCTGTATTTTATTCAAACCTTTATTTAACTTGCAATGTTTAATTAAAGAAAATAAAAAAATATATGTACATACATATATGTTTTTAAGTAAAACTTTTCAACTAAATTTAAATAAGTTCTAGGCCGCTAGGGCCATATGCAGCCCAATCAATTCCTGACTTGCTTAAAGCAGACATATCTGCTTAAGGGTCGTTAGATTTAGTTCGCAAATACTGCACATTTATTTAGTTGTCTTTCCTATATCTGCAGGGTCCTACAGAGTCCCTTAATGTAAAGCAGTCGTATATTGAAGCCCACAATGTAAAGGGTCTTGGTTATCTTTATATTATGGCTATTACAGTTTACCAACCAGAATAGCTTTGAAAACTGAACCTACGCAATTTTAATCTTGAACAAAATGAATTATTAGAAATTGATCTTTATAAATTTTAACTTTTTTTTTATACCTATTTCTATGTAAACTAGTTTTATTTTTATTATGATGTTTAATTATTTTTATTATAAAGAATAATTTTTCATGCAAGTGTTTGCAAACACAGCTCATGTTATTTACATTTTTCTTAATATTTTAGTACAATATTTTGACACAGTCGGGCAAAAACGGGTTGCTCAGTTTTTTTGAATGCGCCTTGCATATACCTGTATTATTATTCCATGGCAGATATGAAACAATTTCTATTTTACAAGACATTAGCAAAAAAAACGAGAGCAAAAAACATTCAGCTGTGCTATCTACTCCACCTGGTATGAATTTGCCTTGTAGCCAACTAAATTGTCAAAAACATAAACATTACCCAACATCTCCATTAGACACCAATATGTCTTTACAAAATTCAACTTCATATGTAAAAAACAAAACATTAATTATTTTAGTACTTGTTTTTTATATGAAAATTGACTTTTGTTAAGACATGCTGATAGCAACTGAAGACTGGGGTTTTCATTTGCTATCAACATGTCTTAACAAAAATCAAACTTCATATTAAAAGCACCAGTATTAAAAAAAGTGTTTTTTTTCATATCAAGTTTGACTTTTGTTAACGTACGTTATTATCTAATGGAGATGGGGGTAAGGCCATCTTCACTAGTTATCAAATTGACGCCGCCGGAGCAACAAAATAAATTCGCGCATGTTGTTATTGGTGACGAATACGTGTTTATGTCATTTACTGTTTAAACATAATTTTCTGTTTTCCAACTATGTTGTTTGAATGCTTACTGCACAACAGATATTAGGTGTGCCAATGCGCAATAGATGGCACTGTTCGCAAATACTACTATCAACCTAAAATACAACAACAACGTCATTGTCACGTTATAGAAGAGTTTTTATAACAAATGTTTTAAAAAAATTATTAAAACTTGGAAATAACATTAATATGGGCAGACTTTTTTTAATACTAACATGATGGTAGTGTTAATGTTTATCATTTTATGTCTAATGTAGACTAGGGACAAGACGTAAACTCGAGAGCTCAGCTGACTATTTTTTGTCTCCATCTTAAAGAGTTGTACTTTTTTTCGCTGCGAATCTACCTTGTTTATTTTGCCATGTCCTAAGAATGCATTAGTAGGCAAATTTATATAAGTGTAGGTTTTAAAAAAAATTTTCCCACACCTAACGTGCAGCACCTAACGTGCACATATGTAGTTGTACAAAATATTTCGTAAAAAAATAATATTTTTATTACATTCAATTTTAGATGTTAAAATTAAATACTTTATTTGCTTTTAAATAAAAATATGAATTTATTTTTTTTGCTAATATATTATTTATTTGCAAAAAACGTTAGTTTAAATATTAATTTTGTTTGTGTGAAAAATAAAAAACAATTGTTTTAGTTTTATGTTTATATATTTTATTTAATGTATATATTTTTACCTTTTATAATACAAGTTGCGATGTGTCTTCTTTTAGTTAAAAACGAGAAGTAAGTATTTCCAAAAAAAAAAACAACGAATATGGCGTAAACCAATTTTGTTGAACCGTTAGCGGTTTTACTCGTTAGAATCAAAAATACTCACAAAAAATACAAATTTACAAAGGGAGTAAAATTTAGATCCTAACAGTCACATTTAATTAGTAAAATTCATAACTAAAAGGTTCAACATAAACATTGCAGGTCACCTTGCAATAACACAGTTAAATGCAACATAAAAAAATACATTTTAATTCGGTTTTTTTTATTTTCAAATTCAAAGTATGGTTTTTACTACAGATCCACCAGACCCATGAACTGATTAAATATAATTTGATACGATTATATAGGCCATTGGCCAGATATAACCAACCCAAAAATTGTATATTGGGCCAGTGGACAGCCCGGACACGAATAAATTTTTCCGGTTTAAATTTGTGAGCTCAGTTCCGGACCGAGCACCAGTGCAACCTGACCTGAGTGGTAGAACGTTGGATCTGCCAGCTGCATGCCAGTAAAATATTCCCGAACAGTCTCTGCAACGTCCTTTATTGGAGTTTTTATACCCTTCATTTTTGTAGCTTTCGCCGTCAAGGACACCCTTTTCAGAGGATCATATAAAGATTGAATGGTTATGCGGCAATAGGACCCCGTGACAGCAATTTTCAGATTTTGAATTAGTGGTTCGCTTATGTAACTTGTGCTAAAACAGAGGTCTAGTGCCGCACGAACCTGAATCTGCCGATATCCCAGATGAAGCTTCACCTGCAGTGTTGGCGAAAAGTTCACCATATGGCGCAGTGGTAACGTTGTTACACTGGCAATGGGTGAAGGAACAGTATTCCCAATTTTATTTTTCCGACCTTGCATTAACTTTTTCGTGCCCTTTTCTTCAACCTGTTTCGAGGAATGCAGCAGAGTGTTATGATCCCCCTGACACTTGTTACATTTTCGCACGCTTTGGCAGGACTTCAACGCGTGATTGCTGGCCAAACAACGTGAACAATGGCCCCAAATCAACACGTGACGCAATTTCTTCTCGTGGGCTAGCTGGCGAAAACGAAAGCACTCCCTGAGAGGATGCTTTTTTTTGCAGAGGCTGCAACTGGGTGCACTGGAACCTGCCCTTTTCTTCGCCCGCAAATCATTTTCCGGACCAGAGCTGTCCACTAAGCCGGGGGATGTAGTTGGCGCAGGAGCTACAGTTTTTGGTACCAGAGCAGGAGGCTCATTTACTTGACAAAGCGTTTGTGGATCTAGAGATTCCACTGCCATTAATTCTTTTGTTGAGGCTGGAGCGCTGAGTGCCACTTTAGCTGGATCTGCTACCTCCATAGCTTCCTCGTAATCCGTCTAGGAATCTTCAAAAATTGTTGGTAAGGTAGCCATAGTACTAAGAAAAAATGAGGATTAATAAATGGTAAATATATATATGTATAAGTTAATTGGTCAAAATGACTAGCTTTGTGATTGGTCGTTTTAAAACCCCGTTCTCTGTGCGAACCTCCGCGACGCGAACATGATCGACACTACCTGGATAGGTTTTAATTACGCGACCTAATTTCCAGGAATTTGGAGATAGTTGTTCATGATGAATAGCACCAAGTCGTTTACGGCTATGTCCCTTTCGAGAAATTTCCATTTATAGCGCTTATGCAAGTTATGAAGATACTCCTCTTTCCATCGTCGACAGAAATCATGAGAAAATGCCTTCATCTTGCGATAGCGGTTTACTACACCTATGGGCAACTCATAAAGAGATGGTTCTGGTGGGGCCAATATTGGTCAGCCTATTATGAAATGGCCAGGGGTTAGAGCTACGGGCTCATTAGGATTTTCTGACATGGGGCATAAGGGACGGGAATTCAAGCAAGCCTCTATTCGCGCAAGTATAGTAGAAAGCTCTTCGAATGTCTATTTTACTGATTGAGCTTCCTTTCGAAAATGGTGTTTAAAACTTTTAACAGCAGCTTCCCATAGGCCTCCCATACGAGGCGCACCAGCAGGGATAAACTGCCATGAGAGACCCTGAACGCCAAAGGTAGAACACAGTCAAGCTTGTGTTCTCTCCGCAAAAAACGTTCGGAAATCTCTCTCAATCTCACGAGAAGCTCCCACAAAATTAGTGCCATTATCGGAAAATATTGTCAATGGACAACCTCGTCAGGCAATAAACCGATGCAAGGCAGCCAAAAACACATCTGACGTTAAATCAGTCGTCGCTTCTAAATGGACTGCTTTGGTGGAAAAACAAACGAAGATGCATACATACGCTTTCGTTATTCGACAGGACCTGCCAGTAAAACTTTTCAAATCAAAGGGACCGGCAAAATCCACACCAGTAGTGGTAAAAGGTCGGTCTAAAGTAGTGCGTTCTGGAGGTAATGCTGCCATTATCTGACTACACGAGCGTTTTTTATCTAATATGCAGCGTTTGCAACGATTTATTATAGTTCGAACTAGGACCTTAAGACGGGGTACCCAATATTCAATACGAATAATTCTCAACATCAACTGGTTACCACCATGAATCTAAATTAAATGTACGAATTCTGCTAACAGAACTGTAAAACGACATGAATAGGGTAAAATAATCGGATATTTTTCTGTATAACACAAGGATAGCGATTATGCTAACCCACCATTTAGTCTCATTACTTCATTAGCATCTAAGAAAGGATTAAGCGATTGTAGTGAGCTTTTTGATGAAATAGGCTCTTTTGATAAGAGAGCTTTATATTCCTCGGCGAAATGATCCTTTTGAGCCAAAATTGCTAAGCGTTACTTGACTTTTATAATCTCATTGCTTGAAATTGAAGTGGTATCAAATGTTTGCTTGCCTTTATGCGATGAATGTGTCATAAAATAGAATCGAAACATGTAGGCTAATACTCTAAGAGCGTGATAAAATTTAGCAAATCAGTCAAGAACATTTTCATAGTCCGAGAAGAAAGATGCGTGTACCTTGATCGCTTTGGCTTCAACATCTGTGTCTAATGGGGAAAGATCCCTTATGCTCCAGTGAGCTTTAGGCTCACAAAGCCAAGTGGGTCCATGCCACCATAGTTCACTTCTTGCCAATTCTAAGGGCGAAAGACCTCTACTGCCTAGATCCGCTGGATTTTCTTCCGACCTAACATGATACCAATTATGGTTCCTACATTCTCCTGAATCCTACAAACTCTATTAGCCACAAAGGTTGTTTAGCTATTAGGTATTTTTCACAACCAACAAAGAACAATAGTAGAGTCGGTCCAACAATACACCTGTTTATTTGGTATGTCAATTTCATTACTAAAAGTTTTTCAAAGTTCAGAAGCTAAACTGCTCCACTACTTTAAAATAAAACGAATCTAATTGAGCATTCCATATAATACCCAATGTTTTAGAACTGCTGGATTCGACAAATATCAACAGTTTAGAATCTACAAGATGACTTGAGGGGAGGTCCCTTAGGATTTTAATTTCGTTCGAAGTCAATTTCTTTAACTCAAATTTCGCTGAAGACAGTTCGTAATTGATCCCTAGCCTTTAGAACAGATAAAACATCGTGGGCCCCGGTTAATACATCGTCAACGTAGATATCCTGAATCTTCTGCTAGCTGTAACAGTGTCCTTATTGCTAAATAATAAGCACAGTTGACACCGAAAGTTACAGTCTGTAACTCATACGTCTTTACTGCTTCAGTTGTCGAGGATCGGAAAAGTATACGCTGATATGGCGTATGAGAGGGATCAAGACGAATTTGTTCTTCATCCCCTAAAACACAAGAAAATACAATGCTTTAAAGAAATATATGTACATATTTTATTTAAATTGTCAACAAAATGAAATTTATTTTTTGTTAAAAATTTGGAAATACGGTAAATTGTGAATGAATTTTGATAGCAAAAATTTTAATTTATTTACATATTTAGAAAGTACAATCAGTGTGACCGTTGGAAATTCTCAAAAATTGGCACAAAACGGGGATTAAAAAAAAAAGTGGCACGAAAAGGGTATTTTAACCGAAAAAAAATGGCAGCAAACAGGGGATTTATCGGAAAAAGAGAAAACTATTTTAAAAACCTATTAACTACCATACACTCTTCATTTTCATATAATGTTCAATTTATTTCAACGCTTTAACGTTTCATGTACTTACAGTATTTATAAACAAAATCTTTAATTCATTAAAATATTAAAACATATATAGATATGTGTCTATTTATGTAGATAAATTGCATATTAAATGTATAAAAAAATATGTAATTAAAATATATTATAAAAAAATATATGTATGTATATAATAAAGCTAAAAATTTAATAATATATATAACATTTCGTTTTAGTATTTATAGTCAGAATTTCCTGGTTCGTTATTTTTGTTTTATATATGTACGTATGTACACAATATTATTATTATTTTTTAAAACTGTACATCTATATTTTTTAACAAGATCTGCACTTGGAGTCCAATCTTCCAGATCAGCATCCAATAAGTTCAAAGCTGAAAGCATAGATTCGCAAGTATTTATTTTCAACCTGTTGGATAATTTGTTTTTCATTAGTGTTAGCTTTCAGTTCTAGTTTGTGCGTTGATAAGTGCGGACGCGAATTTTTTAAGCTCGCCATTAACAAAAAACAAAAAGAAATTGTGTGAATAAATTCAAACATAAGCAAAAACAAACTTGTTTTAATACAACAACAAAGTTGTCTGTAATTTTTTTTCTCTTTTTTCGTTCTTTTTTTAAAACTGCATTATTGTTTTGCTACTTTAAAAATAAAACAAAAACAATAGGGGCTAATGAGCCTCTTTAATTTAAGTAACAAAACTGTGGACAATATTGAATTAAATAAAAACAAAAAAACTGAAAATAAATTGTGTGTAAATGCAACGCCAGCTAAAAGAAATAGAAAAAAAAAATTACACCGGCCGTTAACGAACGATACATTAGAGCCGTTTTCAACTTGGCAAAGCAAGAACAGGAGGAACTATATGAAGAGTATTTCAACAGGTTTAGAAGTCTAATCAAGAATGCTGAATATGGTACACTAGAGGAAGACCTCTTACTTGACAAAATAATATGCTCAATCAAAGACGTGGATTTAAGGGAAAAATTGTGGCTTGATAACAGTATAACTCTGAAAAAAGCTATTGAAATTTGTAGATCAAAAGAGATTACTGAAAAGCAACTGCGTGGCATAGAAAATAAACAGCTGGAGATCAACAAAATAGACAACACCGTGAACAAACCCAAATATCAACAGAACGAACCCGAAATCAAATCATGTAAGTTTTG
The DNA here is from genome assembly GCA_949628195.1 of Phasia obesa. Classification (NCBI taxonomy): domain Eukaryota; kingdom Metazoa; phylum Arthropoda; class Insecta; order Diptera; family Tachinidae; genus Phasia; species Phasia obesa. The sequence continues at coordinate 64,061,812 of OX451219.1, forward strand.
TGGTAACGAATACTACAATAAATTAGAAGAGTGTCCAGCCAGGAAAGTAATATGCCACAAATGTAATAGAAGAGGTCACTTTGCTCGAGTGTGCATGTCCCGTCTGTTGAACAATAACAAAAAAAGCAACATCAAAAAGGCTATAAAAGAAGTGGTGACAGCAATTACTAGCGATTAAGATGTATCGGAGGACGATAGAGAATTTGTATTAAACACGCTTTCAACAACAAACAGCAAAGGTCTATTTGTAGAACTAAATATTTTAAACAGCAACAACATATCTCTTCATACAAAGTGTCAGCTCGACTTCGGCGCATCATGCAATATCATTGGAATAAAAAATCTGAAAAGCATCGAAAAAAACACCAAGTATAAACCATAGATAACACAAAGATAGTCAACTAAAACGTCAAAAACCTGTCTCTTGTCAAAAACCTTAAGTCTAAGAATGTATTCGTAGGCAAAATTGTATAAGTGTTGGTTTAAAATAAAAATTCCCTACAGCACCTAAACTGCACATAGTTGTATAAAATATTTTGTAAAAACAGAATATTATTTTACATTCAATTTTAGATGTTAAAATTAAGTAATTCTTTTGCTTTTTAATAAAAATATGAATTTTGTATTTTTTTAATATATTTATGTGCGAAAAACGTTAGATTGAATGCTAATTTTAAATATTTATTATATTGATTTAAAAATTTTAATCCCCTAAAAGACCAAAAAATACAATACTATTTAGAAATAAATTACACCAATAAATGTCAACAAAATTAAATTTATTTTGTATTAAAAAATTTAAAACACAATAAATTCTTAAATAATTGTTTGTGCAAAAATTCAAAATTGTTTAAATATTTGGAAAGTGCAATGAAATATAGCGTAATAGTGTCTAGATGTGAATAAAAATTTTACTCCCCTTAGTGTGTTGAATTCAAACCGTACCCGTATGTGTAGCCACGTTTTTGACATTTGGAGAGTTGGCCATCTATGTGTTATCTATGGTATAAACCATACGCAGACAAAATTAACAACCATAGAAGGAAACCAAATTGCACCTATCGGGACAACATACCTGCAAGTTGAAAAAAAACGAGGCTAAGTATAAATTGTTATTTTATGTTATTAAAAATAATCACTGCCCCTTACTATCTCTACAAACGTGTCAATCATTAAAGTTGATAGAAGAGTTGAGACGGACTATACAGACGATGCTTATAAAATCATAAAAAAATATGATGACGTATTTGAAGACCTAGGCAAGCTCAAAGATGACATAAAATTAGAAATAGACAATAGGATGACACCCAAAAGCGAACCTCCGAGAAGAATTCCAATAGCATTAAGAGAGCAATTGCGCGATACACTGAACGAAATGAAGCGATGGACGTGGTAACAAAGGAAAACGAACATACTGAATGGACGAGCAACATTGTATTGGTAAAGAAAAATAACAAAATCAGAGTTTGCATTGATCCAAGGGAATTAAACGGAGCTGTAAACGATATAAAATATCAACTCCCAACCGTGGAAGAAATTTTTACCGAATTAGCAGATGCCAAGGTATTTTCCATACTTGATACCAAATATGGATTTTGGCAACTTCAACTAGATGAGAGAAGCAGCAAACTCACATCATTCTGGACACCTTTTGGTAAATACAGATGCAAACGTGTACCTTTTGGGATAAAGCCAGCTATGGAAATTTTTCAAATGCGACAAAACCAAGTAATATCCGAGTTGAAAGGTGTCGTTTGTATTGCTGATGATATTTTAGTGTTCGGAAAGGTAGATACCAAGAATGAGGCGATCAAAGATCACAACAAAAACTTGGAACACCTGCTGCAGCGCCAACGAAGTGAAAACCTAAAAATTAACAAAACGAAAATGAAGATCTGCCAGGAAAAGGTAAAATTTTTCGGTCACATACTTACCGACGAAGGCATACTTCGCGACCCAGAAAAAACTAATATCATTACAAACATGCCAACACCGGCAGATAAACGGATACCTTGCGGTTTTTAGGCCTCGTAACATACTTATATGGGTAAGTTTATTCATAATATGTCTGAAATTACCGAACCATTAAGAAGAATAACACACGTAAAAGCAAATTTTGAATGGAAAGCCGAACAAGAGGAAGCATTCTAGAAATTAAAGAAAGCCACAACAGAACCATCTATTTTACAATTTTATAATGTGAATAAGTCTGTTTTGATACAAACCGACGCATCATCGTTTGCACTGTGCGTTACTGCAGAATGGCCACCTAATTATCTATGCCTCTAAGACATTAACACCAACACAATGCAATTATGCCCAAATAGAAAAGGAGATGCTGGCTGTTCTCTTTGCCTGCAAAAGATTTGATCAATACATTTGTGGAAAAAAAGATGTGACAATAGATACTGATCATGCACCACTAATAAATATTTTCAAAAAACCGCTACTTATAACTCCAAAAAGGTTACAATCTATGATTATGGAATTACAACGTTATAATTTTAACATCAAATACACGAAGGGTAGCGAAATGTACATAGCTGATGCCTTATCCAGAGCTCCAGGTCATTCAGAAGATTCCATCGACATATACAAAATAGATGAGAAATTAAAACAGCTTGATGATTGCGACGACACATTAGATAAAAACATAAGCTCAACAACATTAAATAAAATAAAATTTTAATAACAACCATAAAAGAGGGCTGGCCAAAAGACAAAAGCAATGTAAACGACAATATATATTAGAACGTTAAAGATGAACTTGTAATAAGTGGTGGTTTAATTTTAAAAGGCAACAAACTTCTAATACCTCAAAGATTGAGACCTGAAATCTTGAACAGATTGCATCAACCACACATGGGCATAAAATCGAATTTAAACTTAGCTAGAGAAACAGTATATTGGAGAGGCACAACAGACGACATCAAACAGATGATACAAGCTTGCGATATATGTAATACCTACGCAAGAAAACAAAAAAGAGAAGCTATGATTGTAACAGAAATTCCTTCAACGCCTTTTGAAATTGTATCTATGGATGTATGTGAACTCCAAGCCAACAATAAAACCAGATATTTCCTCATAACAGTAGACCATTACTCTGACTTTTTCGAAATCGATGAACTGAGTAACCTTTCAGCAACGGTAACAATAAATATTTGTAGGAAAAACTTCAGCAGATACGGCATACCGATAAAGGTGATCACAGACAATGGCACAAATTTTATGAATGCATAATTTTTCCAACGAGTGGGAATTTAATCACTCAACCTCATCGACATCATCAAAAGACCAACGGAAAAGTAGAGGCCGCAGTAAAAATTGCTAAGCAGTTACTGAAAAAGTCCTTGGCTTCAAATATAGATTTCTACAAATCTCTACTCCTTTGGAGAAACACACCAGCCAAACGATTGTTCAGCAGATGGTTAAGATGTAGTCTTCCTTCAATAAACATGAATCAAAACATAGAACAAGACGTTCCAAAACGTATTGAGCAACAACGTATTTACAATAAGAAATACTTCGACCGTGGAATACGCATGGGACAAAACATAGAAGATGATGTATTTTTCAAAAGAAATCCTAATGCTAAATGGACGAAGGGAAGAATAGAAGAAAAACTGACAGACCGATCCTATATAGTGAACTCGGAGCGAACAAAATATAGACGTAATACAATTCACATAATGAAGCCAAACGCAGTAACATCACCCTCAAAACAAGGAGAGGCATGTTTTGAGGGTGATAACACTCAAAGGCTAGATACACAATCTTTAGATGTGGAACCAGGTATTCAACAACCAACTACACCTACATCTTTAACTACATCTCGCAACGAACAAGGTGCAGGCGCTCTACAAAACCAAAGTAGTAATCACCGCAACCATAGAGTCAGAAGAGAACCTAAACTTTTAAAACACTTAAAGGATTACGAGATCTATTGACTTTTATAATTACGATGACAGTCTCTTGGAAAGTCCTCATAGAGCAGAATCACCACCACCGGACCCACCGATATACGATGACAGGTTCTTGACAAGTCCTCATAGGGAAGAAACACCACCACTACCTTTCCCCGAGGGGGAAGAAGTATTTATTGAAAATCCGCCGAACCTGGCAACGCCACCACCACCTTTTCCATTGTACGAGGAAATTCTACATAATTCCCCGATGTCAGTAGGAAAAACTTACAACGACCAGGGTTACTATACATTAGAAGACCTACGGAATTCGGCCGATCCAATATTAGAGGAGATTATACGTTTGTTCTTTGGAGCCGAAGAGCGTACCATCGAGCGTCGGCCGCCTTCACCACCATCTCCCCAGACGATTTCCACACTAGACTGGGAGGATGAGGGATATTGTTACCCGTCACCGCCTAAGCGAAGAGGACTGGCATCGGTGGAATTTCAAGATCGGCAGTACCGACAATGGGGTCTGCAATGTTATGAGCGGGCCATGATCGTGCGGCTTCTAGTACCGGCAACACAGCACACTCCCCAGATAGAATGGAATTCATCCTCACGTATTGTTCCGGAAATCACAAGCAGCCAGACCTTCCTAAGTCCCGGCAGCGCAGCCAATAGTAGTGACGCTATAACTATTCCGAGGACACCAGGTAGGGAATGGTTCTGTAATTGGATCCGTGAGTACAATTCAACACCTCCACGAAGTTCACCGAAATCAATCAACGGGGACGAAATCTCGGTACAAACTCGGTACAACTACACCTACATCTTTAACTACATCTCGCAACGAACAAGGTGCAGGCGCTCTACAAAACCAGAGTAGTAATCACCGCAACCATAGAGTCAGAAGAGAACCTAAACTTTTAAAACACTTAAAGGATTACGAGATCTATTTACTTTTATAAAACAAAGGGGATGTTATAATATATTATGATATGGCATCATCCCTCCATTAATTCAAAAAAGGAAACGGTGGCACCTCTTGCAACGTTTTTCACTTTACTTTTTACTTTTGTATTTCACTCATTCTAAGAACACGTTTTTCTAATTTTGTACTTTCTAAGGTTTTTGAAATAAATTTTTCATTGAATTTAATTAAAGTGTAATTGTTTTACTATTATTATTATTATTATTATTATTATTATTATTATTATTATTATAAGCGTGTAACATTGACGAGACTAAAATTCAATTTATACTTAAAGGCAGTTATCGTAAAACAGTAAAAGAGTTTGAAGGCTGCAAAAAGAACTTTAATACCTTTCAGCTGAAGAGTAGCAAAGGTCTACAGGTAGTTATCAAAGGTGTAGATTCATACATTGATTCAGCTGAAATAAGAGCTGGCGTTCAAAAAGCGGGATTTAAGATAAAAAGTGTAGATAATCTCAGAAATCGAGAACGTGTCCCCTAACCACTATTTCGAGTATAACTAGAACCTGGATAAATCAGAATGATAAAGAACAAAACGCACCCCATTTATAATCTGAAATATCTGCTACACCGTAAGATAAGTTTAGAGCAACCACGTAAGCGATTAGGACCCGCCCATTGCTTAAATTGCCAATAATAAGGTCATACTATGGCTTACTGCAAGTGCAAGTGTGATGAGCTACATTGTTCCGCCCAATGTGACAAAGCAAGGAATGACTCGAAAGTTAAAATACGTAGCATTGCGGTGGAAAACACACTGATAACTACAGAGGCTGTCTAGTTTTTTCCATGGTAAGGAAAACCACTCAAAATTAAATACTCCTGCTAAGCACCCGCAATATGGGGTAAATGCTCATTATCCTCAGTTAGCCCAACCAGCAATCCAACATGTTTCATACGCAGATATATTAAAAACCAATGATATTTCAGTACTTAAAGCGATACCGACAACTAATTCTACTCCAAATTTGCACCTAAAACCTAAAGAACAAACATCGAGACATTAGTGCATTCGTTAAACAGTTTTATGAGCTCTACGAGCAGCAAGATGCAAGAAATGGTACGTATGCAATCTATGATGTTGCAGGCGGTACTTAACAAACCATGAACTGTTAAAAAATATTATTCTGGAACGCTAACGGCTTGCGCCAACAAAAAAATGAACTCGAATACTTCCTGAAGAACCAACAAATTGATGTCATGCTGGTTTCAGTGACTCACTTAACAACAAGTAGCTTTTTTAAAATCAATGGCGATATATTATACGACACTGAAGATCCCCGTGGAAGAGCATGTGAATGTTCAGCAATACTAATAAAGGCTCGAATTAAACATTATTTACTGTGTGCTTTTTGTGAGGACTATCTTCAAGCAATAAATATCTGCATTGGAGAATTTCATCAAAACTTTGTTATTTCTTTTTTAAATCACTAGTTCCCTGTTTCATAGCATCAGGCGACTATAACGCTAAACATATGTTTTGGGGATCAAGACTAATTACTCCAAAAGGTCGTGTTTTGTTTGAATTAATTTCAAAAATGCGTCTGAATGTGATATCGAGTGGAATGGCCTATTGATCGACAAAAAATAACTGATGTTATAGATTTTGGCATGATTAAGGGTATTCCGAGAGAAATGATTAAACTTGAAGCGTCACTTTAATTATCCTCAGATCATTCACCCGCTATTTTCTATATACGGAACCAGAAAAATATCGTGTCGCCACCAACTAGCACAAGCATTAATTTGTTGAAATATAGAAAGTTTCTCAATACTCGTTGTTAGGAACATCAGTTGGGTGCAATGGGTAATTGGGATCATAGGGTACAAGAACGCGAATACTAAAAATTTCTTCTTTAATAGCTTTAAAAGCCTTTTCGCATATTCCAATCAAATTTTGCGTTTTTCTTCGTGAGATTACGTAAAGGTGCAGTTACTGTTGAACAATAAACCTCGAATAGTAGGTAATCATACCTAAAAATCGTCTCACGTCGTCAATCGATTTTGGACTGGAGAGGTCTATTATGGCTGCTGTTTTGCCTTTCGATTTTAAAATTTCATTGTACCCGATTGTGTGTCCCAAAAACTCGATTTTTCCTTGAAAAAAAACTACATTTTTGTTTATTTAAATGTTAGTCATAATTTTGTAATTTATTTAAACATTTTATTAAATTCTCTGTACATTCCGCCTTTGTTTCACCATGTATGACGATGTCATCGAAATACGCTTTAGTCTTGGGGACATCTTGTAAAATTTGACTTAGAATTCTATTGAATTCGGAAGAGGCAGTTTTGATGCCAAACGAAAGCCTATTTACGTTGTAAGTGGCCCAGTGAGTGGCAATCGTTTGTATCCTACTTGACTCTTCACTGGGATTTGTATATAAGCTTTGTACAGATCAAGTTTGCAAAAATATCTTGAATTTCTCAGACTATTGAAAATGTCTTGAATTTTCCGTATTGGGCTATGGGCGTCTATAAGGCGATCAATTACACCTAACTTATAATCAAAGCACAAACGCACCCCTCCATCAACCTTTGGTATCACTACCAAGGGGGAACCGCAATCACTGGTTTCGGTTTTCGAAATTATTCCACCTTATTCTAGCTGGTCTAGATCGTGATTAACTTTTTCGATTAGGGCGTATGGTATTTCACGCTGTTTATAAAAAATGGGATTCACGTTGTTACGTAATTTAAGAGACACTGTATACTGCTTCACACAACCAATTTTTGGTTGGAAGATGTCTTTAAAGTTTTCAAAAATCGAATTAAATGAATCTGAAATGAATCTGATTAACAGTGCTGATCCCGTCTAAATTAATTTTGAGTTTTAATTTTTGACACCAATCACGACCCATAATAGCTGTGAAATCCTCAGGAACGATGTATATTTCTTCTTGTATAGATACTGCTTCACACAACCAATTTTTGGTTGGAAGATGCCTTTAAAGTTTTCAAAAATCGAATTAAATGAATCTGAATTACTTACTTGATTAACAGTGCTGATCCCGTCTAAATTAATTTTGAGTTTTAAATTTTGACACCAATCACGACCCATAATAGCTGTGAAATCCTCAGGAACGATGTATATTTCTTCTCGTATAGATGAACCATTATGTTGTATTTGAACCTGGACTTTGCCATCAACTGTAAACGGATCAGATGTGTACTACTTAAAAGTCTCTGACGTTGAAAGAAGAGCTTTTAGGTTGAGTTTAGAATACAAGTTTCTGGGCAAAAACGTAAATTTTGAACCCGTATCAACTTCAAATTTTATAGGTTTCCCTTCAATTTTTATGGTTGTAAAAAATTTGTCTGAATCTTCAGAAGTATTTTGATGAACATTAAACGTGCTTTAATACAAACCTTGACCACATGTCCACTTTTACCACATTCCGAGCATTTGAGGTTATGTTTGGTACTAGGACAACCTTACAACAACCTTAGCGCAATGATTTTTTTGTCCCATCTTAGACAAAGACCATCAAGTCCCAACGATTTAAAATCGAATTTTTCTTTCTTTGATTTGTTTTTATTTGACTTACGGTTGTGTTGAAATTTTTTCCCTTCTGAAATTTTGTTGATTTCTGCCGATATTGACTGATTTGACTTTTGTGCAAGTTGCATTGAGTCATGCTTTGCTGCTTCTAGTGCTAAAGCCTTCGTTACGATTTCAGAAAACCCACATAGTTTGTTTTGTAATAGTTGCTCACGTATTGCATTACCTTTTATGCCTCTGATGAACTGCGCCCGAAGGAAAATATCTGCCACAGACTTCTTACACTCGCAGTAAAATTCACAGGTACCAATATCCTCCCTCAGTTTTGCAACGTATTCTTTTTTTTTTTAAGAGAAGTACCACCACTCAGGCAGTTAATGCCTACATTAACTGTGGTACTTCCTTTGGAAAGGGATAGTAGTAGATAAGACAGATGGTTAGTGATAGTAAAGCTTCGATTCTGGCAACACTGCGATTGCACGTTATGATTATTTTTAGAACAGTATTGCAGCGCCTCTGGTGTTATTTAGGCGAATTAGTTCAAAGCTAGCATAGCCAATTTATAATTATTTTACTTCGCCGGCGATTTAGTGCTATGTGGTAATACCGGCGAAGGAGGGCACTGTGATATGCATTATTATAAAGAAAAATTAATACATATCAGAAAAATTGATGTTGCCACGGCTGAGATTTGAACTCGTGACCATTGCTTAGTAGTCAACGTGCTAACCACTTAAGCTACAGGACCCTCTGCTATTGAAATATTTTCCTGGTATTTCGACAGGAAATAATGCTGGGCAACTAAAACGTTATGTTGAGGAGATAAATGCTGCTGTAAAAGCTGTATCAGATCTTCATACGTAAGATCGTTTGGGTTTTTTGGTGCATCCAAAGCTGTAACAAGACCAAAAATCTTTGGTCCAATTGAGTTTAGGAGTAAACTTGTGCAGTTTGTGAAACAAACGAGTCCACAATTTTAAACAAGTCGTTCAAACCACCTCCAATTTATTTGAGAGAACAAAATTCGAACAATTTAATAAATAATTTGATTTCTTTAATCGGCGAAAACACTTTTTATGTTATTCCTATTAAACGAGGCAACATCAGTTAGACAAAAATACAGGTTATTCATGAACAACATTTTCGTAAAATAGTAACCGAACTAGAAAGCCAAAAAAAGAGCTTTTACACATACCAACTTAAAAGTGGTAAAGGTTTGCAGGTTGTGCTCAAAGGTATAGACTCATGTGTTGATCCAGAGGAAATAAAAGCTGGCCTTCAAAAAAATGGTTTTAAGGTAAAAAGCGTAGCTAATCTCAGAAATCGGGAGCGCCTCCCTCAACCACTATTTCGAGTTGAATTGGAACCGGGGGATATCAGATTAAAAAAGAATGAAACGCATCCCATTTATAGTCTTAAATACCTATTACACCGCAAAATCACTGTATAAGAACAAACGATCAGGACCTGTCCAATGTTTGAACTGCCAGGAATTTGGTCATACTAGGGCATATTGTAAGCTACCACCAGTTTACGTGGTGTGCGGAGAGCTTCATGGTACAGCCCAATGTGACAAATCTAGGAACGACTCAAAAGTCAAGAAATGTAGCAACTGTGGTGGCAATCACACTGTTAACTACAGAGGTTGTCCTGTTTATGTTATGGTAAAGAAGACTTCCAAAAATGTTGTTACTACTCCCAAGCAAGCACAATATCTAGCAAATGCTTATTACTCGCTATTACCCCAGCCATCCGCTGAATACGTTTCATATGCAGATATTTTAAAAACTAATCGTGCTCCAGTGCTAAAACCACTACCTAAGTCTATTTCGAATCCTAATTTGCAGCAGGAACTTAAAGAACAAATGCCATCCTCTAGCCGTCTCGAAGCAAGCATCGAGACATTATTGCACCCGTTAAACAGTTTTATGAGCTCTATGAGCAGCATGATGCAAGAAATGGTACGCATGCAATCTACTATGCTGCAGGCGTTACTTAACAAACCATGAACTGTTTACAAATATGCTTCTGGAACGCAAACGGCTTGCGCCAACACAACAACGAACTCGAGTACTTCCTTAAGAAGGGACAAATTGATGTCATGATGGTTGCAGAGATACACTTAACAACAAATAGCTTTTTTAAAATAACTGGCTATATCTTATATGACACCAAAGGCCCCCGTGGCAGAGCATGTGGTGGTTCAGCAATACTAATAAAGGCTCGAATCAAACATTATTTACTGTGGGAATTTTGAGAAGACTACCTTCAAGCAACAAACATCTGCATTGAAGAATTTCATCAAAACTTCGTTATTTTCTCGATATACTCACCTCCTAGATTTCAAATATCAGAAAGTCATAGCATCAGGCGACTACAACGCTAAACATACGTTTTGGGGATCAAGACTAATTACTCCAAAAGGTCGTGTTTTATTTGACACAATTTCAAAAATGCGTCTGAATGTGATATCGAGTGGACAACCCACCTATTGGCCCACTGATCGACAAAAAATACCTGACGTTATTGATTTTGGCGTGGTTAAGGGTATTCCGAGAGAAATGATTAAAGTTGAAGCGTCACTTGATTTATCCTCAGATCATTAACACACTCTTGTCTATATATGGAAACAACAAAATATCGTGTCACCAACAACTAGCACAAGCATTAATTAGTTTAAATATAGGAAGTTTCTCAGTACTCATTGTTCGGAAAACATGCCGCTAAGAACACGAGAAGACGTGGACCAGAGTCTAATTGATTTTGATCAAAACCTTAAATCAGCTGCCCAACAGTAACCCGACAACCAGCTAGATACAATCAAATTTATTTTGTAGATATCGAGCGGCTCTTGGCTAAAAAATAGAAAAATTCGAAGAGGGTGGCAATCATAAAGATCCTCTCAACTCAAATCTAGACTTAAAGATTTCACGAAACGGCTAAGATAGCTACTAGAATCTCGAACAGTAGCATCTCTGAAAAATTACTCGACGCAACTGCACAATCAGATTATTCATTATGGCGTGCAAGTAGAAACCTTAAAAGACCAGTCGTACGTAAGCCTCCCTTGCGAACTTCTTGTGGAGACTGGGCAAGAAATGATACCGAAAAAGGCAATTAATTTGTTGGACATTTAAAGAAGGTTTTCACTCCAAATATATGTACTGATATAGTTGAGTTGCCACCAGTAGAGACTAGTGCCGAAATACCCCATTTGAATTTAGGGATATTGAAAGGGCAATAACGGATTTAAACACCAAAAAAGCCCCTGGCGTTGATAAAACAAGTAACAAGAAGTTAGTTGAGTTGCCCCGTATAGGTCGCAGAATTATTCTTTTTGTTTTTAATGCCATCTTACGTCTTGAGTACTTTCCCATAGATTGGAAGGTGTCTTTGATGACTTTGATTCCTAAACCAGGAAAAGACCACACAAAAGTAGAATCATACAGATCTAAAAGCCTTTTATCAAACATATCAAAGCTGTTTGAGAGAATATTAATAACTAAGCTGAATACAATTCTTAGCGCGAAAGGATATATTTCGAACCATCAATTCGGCTTTAGAAAACAACATAGTACGATCCAACAAACACCTGTATGTTTGTTGTATTGTACTATGTTGTCAGTAAATAAAGTAAATGTCAGTAAATGTAATTAAAAAACCTTTGAAGAAATAAAATATTGTTCTGCGCTTTTTATCGACGTTTCTCAAGCGTTCGGTAAGGTTTGGCACGAAGCCCTAATATATAAGTCAGTTGCCCGAAAATTTGTATAGGCTCTTAAAAATTATTTAACGGATCGAAAGTTTTTTTTAGCATCCGAGTCCACACATCAACATTTGCGGATGTCACAGCTTTTTAAAGTATTCATGAAAGCGCCCAAGTAGCGACTCAACTTTTACAAGACCACTAACTCAATTTGGAAAAATGTTTGAAAAAATGGAGAATAAAGGTGAATGAAAAAAATGCACTCATATAACATTCACACTGCGTAGGAAATCATACCCTGAGCTTAGATTGTAAACTTCTTATGTACAAGTCGATCCTCAAACCAATTTGGTGTTATGGCATTCAATTATGGGGCACTGCCTCAGCTAGCAATGTAGAAAAAATTCAAAGCGCCAAAATATTCTACGTATGATTACAGTTGCTCCCTGGTATATAAAAACTCGAACATCCACAAAGACCTAAACATCAAAGCAGAAATAGCGAAACATGCAGTAACGTATCTAAAGAAGCTTGAATCTCATCCAAACCCTTTGGCGCGTAACATACTGAGTGAACCTGGTTACATTAGACTCAAAAGAAGAGATTCTGCTTTTCTGATCAGAGGGATGACCCGCAAATGATTGGAAAAACCGTCAAACAAACATTATTTTTGTCTAGCTGGACTTAAAAAGTATATTTTTTTATTTTAGACTTAAGATATGAGTAATTATTGTTAGTTTAAAAGTTATTGAAGATACAATAAATAATAAACGAACAAAAAAAAAAAAAATAGTGCTACTAATTACAATCGACTGAAAAGAAGACATACTGCTTTTCTTGGCCGTACAACAGGGGCATGACCGGCATATGATTGAAAAAACCGTAAAACAAGCATTATTTTTGTCTAGTCTGGCTGGACTTAAAAGTATTCAAGTTCAAAAATTATTGAAGATACAATAATAATAAATGAACAAAAAAAAAAAAAAAAATAGTGCTAGCTATGAAAAAATACGTTCAGCAACTGAATATGTATGTCTAGAAGTTCGATAAGTTTGAAAATAAATTCTCGTCAAACCTATTTTTTAAACTTCCTACTTCATGCCAAAATTGTTCGGCATCAGAAATTTCAAATAAGTGCTCATAGTTTTCATCATTCGTTTTACGTTCTAATAGCTTTAGTTCTGTAATAAACGCCTCTGGATCAGTTATTACATAGCTAAACTCTGAAACTAGCTCAAAATAAGGTATTCCTTATAAGACTTAATAAATACTGGATCGAAATTCGTTAGTTCATGAAGCTTTTCATCTTTAATGTTAATTCTTGAAACTATTTCTCCACACAATTTTTGATAAAAAATTAATATTTTACTTTTAATAAAAAAAATTTGAAAGTCCTTCAGCACATATTTCACTTTATATTATTAACGTACAAAATATTAAGAAAATCTCTAGTTTCTGTTTTTGAGTTATTTATATATTCTTTTTTAGAAAATTTTTAACAATTCTAATAAAATGTTTTTGGTGGAGCAAACAAGATATATAATCTGAGAAGACTCACTTTAAAAATGTGTGTTTAATTTGTTCATGCTTTTAATAAACACCAAAAATTTTAAATAAACTTTATTTTTAGGAGATAAACCTTGAATGATACGTATTTTTTCTAAATTGGAGGCATTTTTTTCGAACTGCGCACAAACAAAAAAGTGTTGCAAAACTGACCATTGATCTACTGTTCTTCTTGCAACAGACTCAAAAGATAACAATCTAGTGTCGCTAAGTCTTAATAGCTTGTGTTGAAAAAAAAGTAGCTTTTTCAACAAAACCAGCGTTGTCTATCGTAATTTCAAGTTAATTTCGACGAAATTAAGTAGAAAGCGGTAATTTGGGCAATGGTAAAATGTATGCCAATTACGTAATTTCAAGTTGATTTCGGCCGAAATCACGAAATAACTTAGGCCCCTATTACGGTTTACAAATCAACTCTACTTCAGTTGAAATTTTACAATTTGGTATTATCAATTACAACTCAACTTGTCAAAAACTTTTAAGTGGAATTTAAATTGTGTTACAACTCGGTTGTAGTTTCAACGTTTACAACCCTGTGTTAGTTCGGTTAACAAATGTTTAAAATAATTCTTCCAAAAAAAACAGACTTCAAAACGTACAAACTTAAAATCATGTTTCTTTAAGTCGGTAATTATACAATGATTATATTATATTCGAGGAAGATTTTCTTTTCGCAATTTTTATTTATTGTATCTTCAAAATAATTGAACTATCAATAATTACTCATATTTTAAGTCTAAAAATATATATATACTTGTTAAGTCCAACCAGTGCTGGACAAAAAAAAAATGTATGTTTTACGGTTACTGTAATTTGCGGGTTATCCCTCTGATGTACGGATGAGAAAAGCAGTGTCCCTCCTTCTTAGTCGAATGTAACCAGGTCCATTTAGTATGTTACGGGCAAGTGGATTCGGATGAGTTTCAAGCTTCTTTAAATATCTTATGGCAAGTTTCGCTATTTCTGCTTTAACTGATGGCACGTTTAGATCTTTATGAATGTTCTAGTTTTTATATACCAAGGAGAAGATGTAATTATACGAAGAATCTTATTTTGGTGCCTTTGTATTTTACCTACGTTGCTAGCTGAGGCATTGCCCCATAATTGAATGCCATAACACCATATTGGGTTTAGAATCGACTTGTATAATAAAAGTTTGCAATCTAAAGCTAAAGTAGAATTTCTGCCAATAAGCCAGTTTAGTTGGACTGCTTTCAACTTCATTTTTGTTAACTTTGTTTCTATGTGGCGTTTCCATGTAAGGCGCCGGTCAAGATGTATGCCGAGATATTTGACGTCTGAAAGCTGAGGTATCATTTGGTTATTTATCCGAATAGGGGGCAAGATTGTCTACGCAGTGTGAAAGTTATGTGAGCATATTTTTGTTCATTAACTTTTATTCTCCATTTCTTCAACGATTTTTCTAAATTGGATATGTGGTCTTGTAAATATCGTGATGCTACTTCGGGTCTTTCGTGAATGCTTAAAAAAGAAGTGTCGTCAGCAAATGTCGATGTGTGGACTCGGTTACTAGTTGGCATGTCTGAAGTATACAATAAGTATAAAAATGGCCCCAATATACTTGTCGCTTAATGGCTCATAAAACTGGAAACATTTATTATTTTGTTTGAATTTATTTATTTTGATTTGTCAGTCTGTGAGTTGCCTAAATGCTTGTTATTTTGTCTCTTGATCATTTATGTATATTCATATTATGTATTTTTATTCCCTTTTTTACTATTTGTTTATACATATATATGATTGTAAATGATCAGTTAGTTTTATGTGTAACAATATTATTCTGCAGTGCTTTTGTTTCGTTAAGTTGAAACGTTATTTTTTGATGTATTTAATACATAAATAATTTTTGGCTCAACTTTAAATTATTTTAACAAGTAAAATTAGTTCGTTAAAGGAAAGCACTGCGGTAAGTATATTTACATTTGTTAATTGTAATATTTTTTAAATAGAAATAAAAACCTAAACCAATTAATTAGAAACTTGGTTCTTTTTATTTGGTTGTTAAATTTGCCCTTTTTCGAACGACCGTCGCCGCCAGCGATAACAAATTTTATTTCGCAGCTTTTGTGCGGAAATTCTTGTGGTTCCTAGCTGACCATTGTGGTCTTTGGCAAAATTTATTGTGGTTCCTTGCCTGCCGGAATAAATAATTTTTATTGGACATTGCCTGGCGTTAAATAAAAATATATTTGAAAATTTTATTTCGCATTTTATTTGGCGAAAAATGTGGTTCCATGCCCGCCGGAACAATTAATAAAAAATTTTAATTGACGACAAAAGTGGTTCCATGCCCGCCGGAACAATTAACAAAAAAAATTAAATTCGCAATACTTTGGCGAAAGATTTGGTTCCCTGCCTGCCGGAACAATTAAAAATAAATTCGTTTGTAGTTCCTTTACTGCCGGAACATTTTTTGAAGAATAAATTTATTTGTTTGTGGTTCCTTGACTGCCGGAACATTTTTGTGAGGAATAAATTTATTTCTGTGTGGTTCCCTGACTGCCGGAACATTTATTGGAGAATAAATTTTATTTCGCAGCTTTTGTGCGGAAATTTTTGTGGTTCCTAGCTGACCATTCTTTGGAAAAATTTATTGTGGTTCCTTGCCTGCCCGAACAATTGGTTCTCTGTCGAAGAGAAAATAAATTTTTGCTGAAGTGGTTCCTTGCCGCTGTCGCAATGTCTACGAGTTCCACCTGCGCTGGAATCTCGGGTAGCATAGCCACCACTTCCACGGCCGCGTCCAACATGCCCTCAGCCACGGTTCAACCTAGCCAACAGCTGCCGATTCCCCAACCCAATTCCGGTATCAATTTGGAAGACTTACAAAGCCAAATTAATACACTCCAGGTCCAGCTGCTGACTGCTCAGAAAGTTTTGTCCATTGCCGTACGCCATTTTCGTGTGTTAGCTGCAATGCAAATAGTACCGGTTTTTGTGCAAGCCAATCGCCTTTAACACAAATGTTACCGCCAAATAATTTTGTGTCTCAAAATGGCGGTTCGATGGCAGTGCACAGAAAAATATATGACCTGCCGGAATTTAGTGATACACCTGAGGATTGGCCCATTTTTTCAACAGCCTTTAGTAATTCTGCTGTTTATAATTACAATAATTTTGAAAATTGTGTTCGGCTCCAAAAGGCATTAAAGCGTGATGCAAGGGAGAGTGTAAAATCGTTGCTCATACATCCGGATAACGTCAATGTGGTGATGGAGCAGTTGCGTTTTCGATATGGTCGTCCAGAAATGCTTATCCGATGTCAGCTCCAACAAGTGAAAGAAATTCAGCCCATTAGTGCGAGTGCTATTGATCGACTTGTGCCATTTGCTGTTAAGGTGCAGAATCTTGCCGCCTTTTTGGAATCTGCCAATGGACAACAGCATTTAGCGAATCCTACATTAATGGATGAATTGGTTGGTAAGCTTCCCTTGAGCAAACGAATCGAGTGGGCCCGCTATTCCTCAACAATTAAGCTATATCCAACGGTTTTGGATTTTAACAGGTGGCTCAAAGATGTTGCTGATTTGGTGCAAACTATTCAATGGGTGAGTAGTAATCGAAATTATAGTGAACCTAAAAGAAAAGTTGTCCTCCACGCCGTTAATGGTCAACATAAATAAGAAGGCCCTATATGCCAGGGTAATCATAAATTATTTGTGCGTAAAAAATTTTGCTCATTGAGTGTGCCTGACAGATGGTCTAATGTGAAGAAATTGAGGTTATGTTTTTCATGTCTTGGCTCGGGGCATCCTAGTAGGAGTTGCCGTAAACGAAAAGAGTGTCCCATCGATGGTTGCCTGCGAAAACATAACAAATTACTACATGATGTACAAATTAATAATAATCGCGAAAAATATTCTGGGCCAAGTGAGTCAGAAGCCCCAAGTGGTTCATCAAATGGAAGTGCGTCTGGCTTGAGCTGTGTATCCCGTCCTGCAGATAAGAGCGTACTGCTGTTTCGAGTTGTGCCTATTGTACTTTATGGTCCTAGTAACAAGGTTGAAACTTACGCGTTGTTGGATGAAGGTTCTTCGGTTACTATGGTGGACAGCTCCTTGGTGAGGCAACTGGGCCTCCGGGGGCATCAAAGTAAATTGAACTTGCACTGGTACGCTGGTAAGGAATCTGAAGAAATGGCATCTGTGGTTGATCTGCAAGTAAGTGGTATTGGTAAGCAAAGAAAATATGCTTTAAAAAATGTTTATGGTGTCTCGAATTTGAAATTGCCGGCTCAGAGTTTCAATATGGATTTAAGCGCTCATCCTGGTTTACCAATTAAATTATACAATGGTGTGGCCCCTAAAGTCCTGATAGGATTAGATCACTGCCATCTTGGTCTTCCTGATGAAATTGTGCCTTTAGAAGAAAGTGGTCCCTATGCTGCCAACACACCATTGCGTTGGGTCGTTTTTGGTCCGATGAAGGGTAAGCCATCAAACTCTACTTTATGTTTGTTGACAGTTCAGCCTGAGCAGACACTTTACGACTTGGTGGCAAATTATTTTGAAATCGAAAATTTTGGAGTCAAGGTCTTACCGGTCATAGAATCGAAGGAGGTTGCTCGAGCTCGTTAAATAATGATGAATACTACTGTGAAAGTTGAAGGAAGATTTCAAACCCGGCTCTTGTGGCGCTCTGATGATGTAGTTTTGCTAGACAGTTATTCCATGGCTCTAAATAGACTCAATGGTATTGAGAGGAAAATTAAGAGAATTCCGGATTTTGGCGAGGCCTACAAGTCCATCATGAACTATTACGTGTCAAATGGGTATGCAAGGAAATTGTTGCCTAATGAAGCTTCTGGTGTTTGCCCTAGAACTTGGTATCTTCCTCACTTTGGAGTGGTTAACCCCAACAAGCCTGGAAAGCTTCGGCTAGTTTTTGATGCTGCTGCAACTGTTGAAGCCGTTTCGTTGAATTCCATGCTCTTAAAGGGTCCTCAGCAATATAAGCCTCTGCCGTCTATTTTATTCAACTTTCGAGTTGGAGCTGTTGCAGTTTGCGGCTCCTGAAGACAGATGTTCACAACGCTTCCTTTGGCGCGATGATGACAGCAAGCCTCCAGATACTTATGAGATGGTCGTGATGACATTTGGCGCTGCTTGTTCGCCCTGCGTAGCCCATTATGTCAAAGAAACCAATGCCCTAAGCTATCGGGAAAAATACCCTCGTGCGGTGAAGTCTATCTTGGATCATCATTATGTGGATGATTTCGTCGACAGTTTTCCAACACCTGAAAGAGCTATTGAAGTTGCCCAACAAGTTCGTGACATCCATAAGTCAGCTGGATTCGAGCTAAGAAATTTTTCATCCAAATCGTCTGAGGTAATTATGGCTCTTAAAGGTGCTATGGAGAAGCCGGTGAACTTTTCCAGCGATATCAACGAGCTGCAGTCAGAAAAAGTCCTAGGTATGTACTGGCAACCTAAAGATGATACTTTCAGGTTTGAGTTGAGGTTCCACAACGTGAATGCTGATGTCATAAATGGTTTGAAGGCTCCTACAAAACGAGAGTTGCTTAGTGTGGCAATGTCTGTTTTTGTTCCACTTGGTCTAGTGAGCAACTTTATGATTACGGCTAAACTGTTGATGCGTGAGGTATGGAGGTACGATGTCCGATGGGATGACCCTTTGCCCAATGACTTATATGACATGTGGAATATTTGGCGCCAAGAGCTAAAAAATGTTATTAATGTGAAAGTGCCTCGTTGTTATTTTGGAAATGGCATTCCTATCCGTCTGGAGCTACATTTTGTCGACGCTAGTGAGGATGCATTTGGTGCCGCGTCATACTGGAGGTCCATATATCCTGATGGAAAAGTTGAAGTATCCTTCGTAGCTGCATAAACGAGATGTGCCCCTATAAAAACGATGAGTATTCCAAAGCTTGAACTTCAGGCTGCTGTTTTGGGTACTCGATTATTGGATACGATTTTGAAGAAGCATTCCATGAAGGTTTCTCGGTTTATTTGTTGGAGCGATTCCTCTACTGTGATTAATTGGATAGGCTCAGAAAGTCGTAGATACAAGCCTTTTGTTGCCCATCGAATCACAGAAATTCTAGATTCCACTAGCCCAGCAGATTGCAGATGGCTGCCCACCAATATCAATGTTGCTGATGAAACCATTAGGATGGTTTCATCAGTCTCAGGTCGACTTTTCGAATGAATCCAGCTGGTTCAGTGGCCCTAATTTTCTTTATGGTGGTAAAGATGATATTATACGTCGTGCTGATGTCCGTACTAGCACTGGTGTCCTGATGCGTCCTGTTTCCAAACTTGCAGTCCTTGATTTGGAGAAGTGAATCGTGGTCGATCCACGGGGGTGGGGATGTCGCTTAATGGCTCATAAAACTGGAAACATTTATTATTTTGTGTGAATTTATTTATTTTGATTTGTCAGTGTGTGAGTTGCCTAAATGTCTTGTTATTTTGTCTCTTGATCATTTATGTATATTCATATTATGTATTTTCATTCCCTTTTTTACTATTTGTTTATACATATCTATGATTGTAAATGATCAGTTAGTTTTATGTGTAACAATATTATTCTGCAGTGCTTTTGTTTCGTTAAGTTGACCCGTTATTTTTTGATGTATTTAATACATAAAGAATTTTTGGCTCAACTTTGAATTATTTTAACAAGTAAAATTAGTTCGTTAAAGGAAAGCACTGCGGTAAGTACATTTGTTCTTATATGTATATTTACATTTGTTAATTGTAATATTTTTTAAATAGAAATAAACACCTAAACCAATTAATTAGAAACTTGGCTCTTTTTATTTGGTTGTTAAATTCGCCCTTTTTCGAACGACCGTCGCCGCAAGCGATAACAATACTACCTTGGGGAACTCCGGCTTCGATTGGCTCGGGTGAGCTCAAAAAATCTCATAATAAATTTTCGTTCGGTTAAATAACTACATAGCAGCTTATATAGGTTTACGGGCAAATTCAGTTTTAGCTTATATATTAGACATTCATGCCATACCTTATCGAATGCTTGAGAAACGTCGATAAAAAGCGCAGAGCAGTATTTTCTCTCTTCAAAAGTCTTCTTAATAACATTGTTCGTTCGATCGTACTATGTTTTTTCCTGAATACGAATTGATGGCTTGGAATACATCCTTCGTCGCTTAGAATAGGGTTGACATCCTCTCAAACAGCTTTGATATATTTGATAAAAGGCTTATAGGTCTGTATGATTCAATTTTTGTGTGGTCTTTTCCTGGTTTAGAAATCATGGTAACCAAGGACACCTTCCACTCTGTGAGGAAGTACTCAAGACGTAAAATGGCATTAAAAATAAAAAGAACGATTCTAAGAGCTATACGGGGCAACTCAAATAACATCTTGTTACTGGTTTTATCAAGGCCAGGGGCTTTTTTGGTGTTTAAATCCGTTATTGCCCTTTCAATATCACCAAATTCAAATCTTATCGGTACTGCAGCACTAGCCTCGCCAATTGGCAACTCAACTACATCAGTCGATATATTTGGGGTAAAAACCAAATGTCCAGCAAATAAATTGCCTTTTTCGGTATCACTCCTTGTCCAGCCTCCAGCTGAAGTTCGCAAGGGAGGCTTACGTACGAATGGCCTTTTAAGGTTTCTACAAGCACGCCATAATGAATAATCTGATTGAGGAGTTGCTTCTAGGTCTCCCAAATAGTTTTTAAGGGATGCTACTCTTCGAGATTCTAGAATCTCTCTTAGCCGGTTCGTGCATTCTTTAAGTCTGCTTTTGAGTAGAGGAGATCTCAGTGATTGCCATTCTCTACGAATTTTTCTTTTTTTAGCCAAAAGCCGTTCGATATCTGCAGAATAAATTTGATTGTATCTAGCTAGTTGTCGGGTTATTGTTGAATGTTGGGCAGCTGATTTGAGGTTTTAGTCAAAATCAATAAGACTCCGCTCTACGACTTCAGGTGTTCTTAGCGGGATGTTTTCCGAACAATGAGTACTAAGATACTTTCTATATTTCAACCAATTAATGCTTGTGCTAGTCGTTGGTGATATGATGTTTTGTTTGTCCCATATATAGACGATAGTGAGTGAATGATCTGAGGATAATTCAAGTGACGCTTCAGCTTTAATCATTTCTCTCGGCATACCCTTAATCACGCCAAAATCAATAACATCAGGTATTTTTTGCCGATCAGTAGGCCAATAGGTGGGTTGTCCACTCGATATCACATTCAGACGCATTTTTGAGATCGTGTCAAACAAAATACGACCTTTTGGAGTTATTAGGCGTGATCCCCAAAACGTATGTTTAGGGTTGTAGTCGCCTGATGCTATGAAACAGGGACCTAGTGATTTGAAGAAATCGCTGTACTGACTCTCTGATATTTGAAACCTAGGAGGTGAATAGGTCGAAGAAATAACTAATCTTTGATGAAATTTTTCAATGCAGATGTTTGTTGCTTGAAGGTAATCTTCACAAAAATCACACAGTAAATAATATTTGATTCGAGCCTTTATTAATATTGCTGAACCACCACATGCTCTGCCACGGGGGTCTTTGGTGTCATGTAAGATATAGTCATTTATTTAAAAAAAAAAAACTATTTGTTGTTAAGTGAGTCTCTGCAACCAGCATGATATCAATTTGTTCCTTATTAAGGAAGTACTCGAGTTCATTTTTGTGTTGGCGCAAGCCGTTTGCGTTCCAGAAACATATTTTTGAACAGTTCATGGTTTGTTAAGTAACGCCTGCAACATAGTAGATTGCATGTGTACCATTTCTTGTATCATGCTGCTCATAGAGCTCATAAAACTGTTTAAAGAATGCACTAATGTCGATGCTTGCTTCGAGACGATTAAAATTACCAGATGGTGTTTGTTTTTTAGGATGCGATTGCAAATTTGGAGTAGAATTATTTGTCGGTGTCGCTTTATGTACTGAAACATGATTGGTTTTTAACATATCCGCGTATGAAAGATGTTGGGTTGTTGGTTGGGCTAGCTGAGGATAATGAGCATTTGATCGATATTGCGGCTGCTTAGCAGGAGTATTTAATTTTTGGGTGTTTTTCCTAACAATGGAAAAAACTGGACAGTCTCTATAGTTCGAGTCATCCCTTGCTTTGTCGCATTGGGCGGAACAATGTAGCTCTCCACAAACAACGCAAACCGGAGGCAACTTGCAGTAAGCCCTAATATGACCATATTTTTGGCAATTTAGACACTGTACGGGTCCTGATCGCTTATGCGGTTCCTCTACGCTTATTTTGCGGTGCAACAGATATCTCAAGTTATAAATAAGGTGCGTTTCGTTCTTTTTCAATCTCATATCTCCAGGTTCCAGTTCAACGCGAAATAGAGGTTGAGGGACACGTTCTCGATTTCTGAGATTGTCTACACTTTTTACCTTAAATCCCGCTTTTTGGAGGCTATCTCTAATTTCAACTGGATCAACATATGAGTCTACACCTTTTAAAACTACCTGTAGACCTTTAGGTATAAAAGTTCTTTTTGCAGCTTTCAAACTCGTTTACTGCTTTACGATAACTGTTTTCATCAATAAATTGTATTTTTGTTTCATCAATGTTGCCACGCTTGATGGGAATTACATAAAATGAGTTCTCACCAATAACTGTAATTAACTTCTTTATTAAGTCGCTCGAGTTTTTCTCCCTTAAATAAATTAGAGGTGGTTTGAACGACCTGGGTGCCGTTTTCGTTTCAATTGTTTCGCTATCTAAGATAACAAAACGATTGAGGGAACTTATTCCATTAGAGTTCTTATCTTTATGTACTTTAGACATTGGTGCAAGCTGCGAAGATTTAGGGCTTCGACCTCTTTTCAATACAGTTATGTATCTGTCCATTCCCACTTGCGTCTTAGGTTTTTCTACACTATCCATATAAGTTTTGGTAACACTATGTTCAGAAGGCAACTTGTTTGTAGTTATTTTATGGTCATCGTTTAGCAAATGCGATGAACAAGATTGGGCACGTATAACTTGTGTAGCATTTATACTCAAATTATTTTCAGTTTTATTGTTTTTATTTAAATCAAAATTGTTCACATTTTTGTTACTTAAATTAAAGAGGCTCATTAGCCCCTATTGTTTTTGTTTTATTTTTAAAGTAGCAATACAATAATGCCGTTGTAAAAAAAGAATAAAAAAAGAGAAAAAAAAAATTACAAACAACTTTGTTCTTGTATGAAAACAAGTTTTTTTTTGCTTTTGGTTGAATTTATTCACACAATTTGTTTTTGTTTTTTTTTTGTTAATGACGAGCTTAAAAAAATCGCGACCGCACTTATCAACGCACAAACTAAAACTCAAACTCGAGGAAGATTGTAGCGGGATTTTTTATATAGCACAAACTGTCAATTCAGATAAAAAACTAATTTTTGATTACAATAATCAAATGCAAATATAAATCGATTTTCTACTGGGGGAGCAGTGCTTGCAATGCCAAACTACAGCGGATCAAAAGTTTGGCTATATACATAAAATTACACTAACTATTGGGACACCCTGTAATTTCCGAATTCAAATTTTATACTTGTTATAGCGGTCGTAGTAATACAGGTTCATTGTAAATTTCAACCGTCTGTCTGTAAAAAGTTTAGCCATATACTCCAAATTACATAAACTATTGCGACACCGTGTAATTTATAATTTTAAATATTAATACTTATTATAACTGACATAGTAATGCACATTCTGTCTAATTGTTAAGTGTCAATAACTGTTCAAAAGATAGGGTCATATATATCAAATGATGTCACCTAAAGGGTGTCCCATTTAAATTGAAATTTAAATATAAATACTTGTTATAGAGGACTTTGTCATAAGTTTTTTTGTAAATTTTAACTGTGTGCCATATACAATAATATTGGCCTACTGATCGACAAAAATACCTGATGATATAGATTTTGGCGTGACTAAAGGTATTTCGAGAGAAATGATTAAGGTTGAAGCGTCACTCGAATTATCCTCAGATCATTCACCCACTATAGTCTATATATGGAACCAGCAAAATATTGTGTCACCAACAACTAGCACAAGCATTAATTGGTTGAAATATAGAAAGTATCTCAGTACTCACTGCTCGGAAAATATACCGCTGAGAACACCAGAAGACGTGTATCAAAGTCTTATTTATTTTGATCAAATCCTTAAATCAGCTGCTCAACATGCAACAGTAACCCGACAATCAGCTAGATACAATCAAATTTACTTTATACTTTACCTTAAAAGGCCAGTCGTACGTAAGCCCCCTTGCGAACTTCTTGTGGAGACTGGGCAAGAAATGATACCGAAAATGTAATTTATTTGTTGATCACTCCAAATATGTGTACTGATATAGTTGAGTTGCCACCAGTAGAGACTAGTGCCATAATTCCCCTAAGATTTGAATTTAGCGATATTGAAAGGACAGTAGCAGATTTAAACACCAAAAAAGCCCCTGGGGTTGATAAAACAAGTAACAAGATGTAAGTTGAGTTGCCCCGTATAGGTCGCAGAATTATTCTGTTTGTTTTTAATGCCATCTTACGTCTTGAGTACTTTCCCACAGAGTGGAAGGTTTCTTTGATTACTATGATTCCTAAACCAGGAAAAGACCACACAAAAGTGGAATCATACAGACCTATAAGCCTTTTATCAAACATGTCAAAGTTGTTTGAGAGAATATTAATAACTAAGCTGAATCCAATTCTTAGCGCGAAAGGATGTATTCCGAACCATCAATTCGGCTTCAGAAAACCACATAGTACGATCCAACAAACACACAGATTAGTAAATGTAATTAAAACGACCTTTGAAGAAAAAAAAAATACGGTTCTGCGCTTTTTATCGACGTTTCTCAAGCATTCGATAAGGTTTGGCACGAAGGCCTAATATTTAAGCTAAAGCTGAACTTGTCTGAAAACTTGTATAAGCTTTTAAAAGATTATTTAACGAATCGCAAGTTTTTACTAAAAGAAGGTGCCTTTTTAAGCTCGCCACAGCTCATTGAAGCCGGAGTTCCCCAAGGTAGTATTTTGGGACCAATTTTATATTTACTGTACACATCAGATATGCCAATTAGAACCCTAGTGCACACACATCAACTTTTGCAGATGACACAGCTTTTTTAAGTATTCATGAAAGTGCCCAAGAAGCATCAGAACTTTTACAAGACCACATACTGAATTTGGAAAAATGGCTAGAAAAATGGAGAATAAAAGTGAATGAGCAAAAATGTACTCATATAACTTTCATACTGCGTAGGGACTCATGCCCTCCTATTCGCATAAATAACCAAATGATACCACAGCTTTCAGACGTTAAATATCTGGGTGTACATCTTGACCGTCGCCTTACTTGGAAAAGCCACATTGACTTCAAGTTAACACAAATGAAACTAAAAGCAATACAACTAAATTGGCTTATTGGCAGAAACTCCACCCTGAGCTTAGATTGTAAACTTCTACTGTACAAGTCGGTTCTCAAACCAATTTGGTGTTATGGGATTCAGTTATGGGGCACTGTCTCAGCTAGCAATGTAGAAAAAATTCAAAGGCGCCAAAATAAGATACTACGTATGATTACATCTGCTCCCTGGTATATAAAAAATTCGAACATCCACAAAGACCTAAACATGCCATCAGTTAAAGCAGAAATAGCGCAACATGCAGTCACATATCTAAAGAGGCTTGAAATTGTACCAAACCAGTATGAATTGTACCAAAATTTAACATTTAAATAGGACAAATCAAACCTTTTATACTAGAGAATTTTAAAGTAATGGTATTTGACCTTGAATACTTGTATTGTTAATTTACAATTATTTTGCCAAAATACTCATCTATTTTATAAGCAAAAGTCTTGCTTATGAACTTGCTTCCAGCAAGTACTTGATGATCCACCAAAGTAACCGGATCTTAATTCAATAGAGTAATCCCGGATTTATTTTTAGGAATAATTAAAGAGTCGTCTAATTATCTTGCGATTTGTCACTAAAAAAATTGGAAAAATATATCAGCCGAATACTGCCGGAAACTAATAGAGGCGATGCAAACCGTTCAAATGCTGTAATTCTGCAAAAAGTCCAGGCAAATTAAATTACCTATTACTAACAAATAATAAAAATACTGAACATATATCAGGAATGATGTGATTAAGGTTGTTCCAGACAATGTTGGAGAACCACGAAATTAAAAATGTTTGTTATTGTAAGAAAAATTACGAAAAAAATTGATTAAATAAAATAAAAATTGTACCAAAAAACCACAAAGTGAACCAGTGTACCACTCATGTGCCGATTGTACCAAATTTGGTACAATTGTGCCACAAATCCCAACACTGTACCCAACCAGAGAAAGGTGTTAAAACTGGTTAAAATGAGAATGTATTGGTGTTTTGCACTGAAAAAATCACATTGTTTAACATTAGTAAATACAAAAACGTTTACTATTGAATGAAATTTGGTTAAATTTTAATTTAAGTTTTATGTTAAGATAGAGTTAAAAAGTAGCAACAAATGGTAGCATATAAATATTTTATAGTTGCGAAAATTCCACACAAAATTTTTTAAAATATTAAGCTACTGTTAATTAAATTAGTTTTCTTACGATTCTTAGAATTAAGAAATAGTCATTAATTATAACATATGTATGTGTATGTTGTACAAATTAAACAAAAACTTTGTTGTTTTGTTTTTTAAAAAATATTTACTTTAAACCGTACTGGGTTTAAAGTGTTCTTTATTGATTCAATTACAATTTATGAATGTTCTTTCTTAAAAATAATTTTAATAATTAAAGGCTCTGGGCCCCCCTGGAGATCTAAATATCTACCAAGTCTAAAAAATAAAAAGAATAAACTTTACAAAAAATACAAAAACTCTAATTCTACTGCTGATTACGCAAGGTACTCTGTTTGTCGCGCTGAGTATAATGTTAAATACCACTCTGTATAAAAATTATATCATCAGAATGAAATCAAATTTTAAAAACAATCCTAAATCGTTCTTTAATTTTGTAAACTCCAAACGAAAATCTAATGAGTATCCGCCTGTAATAAAATATGGAAATTGTGAATCTGATGATGACGCTCTTATCGCCAATATGTTTGCGGTTTTTTTTTTGCTACAACGTACTCTGATACTATATATGATGACACCAGTACTTATCCTTTTGAAATTTCTTCTAACCTATCAATAGACTTTCCAGAAATTGATTCTGCTGAAATAGAGTTTGAATTAAGAAGACTTAAAATAACTTTTAACCATGGACCGGATGGTATACCCAACTGTTTAATGATGTACTGTGCAGCTAATTTGTCGAAACCTTTATCTTTCATCTTCAACTCTTCTGTCAGATGTGGCTATGTTTCTAGTCAATGGAAAAGCTCATATATCATTCCTTTATTCAAATCTGGCAGTAAGTCACATGCAAAAAACTATAGAGGTATTGCAAAACTAAGTTCGATACCAAAGCTTCTTGAAAAATTCATCTGCAACTTTCTAAGCCACAACATATCGCATTTAATGTCGCCGCATCAACGTGGATTTAGAAAAGGATGCTCAACCATTACCAACCTGTTACAGTTAACGACGTTAGTCAATAAAGGATTCGTGAAAAATCAACAAACTGATGCCATTTATACGGATTTCAACAAAGCTTTCGACAAAGTCAATCACAAACTTCTCCTTAATAAGCTATGTATATATGCTGGGCTTTTCTGCAAATAGTCTAAATTGGATTAAATCTTATCTAAATGATAGAAAACAAAATGTACTTTTCAAAAACCACATATCTAAACCTATAAATGTTTGTTCTGGAGTACCGCAAGGCAGCCATCTTGGTCCAATCCTGTTCTCTTTGTTTGTAAATGATCTGCCTAATGTTATAAAATATTGCAACATACTTATGTTGCTGATGATGTAAAAATTTTTCTTACATACAAAAAAAAATTCGGATCATTTTAACCTACAACATGATATTGATAACTTTTATACTTGGTGCAATGTAAACCTAATGGAACTAAACTCTAACAAATGCAAGCACGTGAGATTTAACAGGGGCAACTTCGTCAGTGTCAACTTTTTGTTGGGCAAACAACCTTTGGAATTAGTTTCTTCCATCCTGGATTTGGGTATAATGCTTGACGTTAAGCATAGTTTTAAGGCGAGAGGCGTTCTTGCTTTTGTTAAAAGATGGGCAAAGGAATTTATCGATCCATATGTAACTAAGCTTTTATACACATCCTTAGTTAGACCTATTCTTGAATATGGCTCAGTGGTTTGGGATCCGTTGTATAATGTTCATAGTGATCATATTGAGTCTATTCAAAAACAGTTTTTGATATTTAGCCTACGAAGCTTAAGATGGAATCCAACCAAGTAGCCTTGTCTTAAAAGCCGAAGGACTATGCTAAACGTTACGTTTTTGTTAAGTATTCTTAATGGCTATATACACTCTGAATTCATACTAAGAAGTATATCATTTAATGTTCCACATCGGCCGACACGTTACTTTCAACCTCTGGCAATTAAATGTTTTCGTATGAACTATGCTTATGCTGATCCACTGAGAAGAATATGTGCCAATTTTAATGAACTGTACCAATTTATTGATTACTCTTTAAGCTTAAACGTTATAAAACGCAATATTATAATTTTCCTTAATTGTTAAATATTTTTCTTTTGTCTTTGCAAATAATTGTTACAAATAATTATTAAATTTGTTACTAAAGTCTGTATGAATATATTATGTAGACTTTTATATATTTAAAAAAATAAATAAAAAAAAACAAAGCTTTCAAAATAAACATCTTTGTAAAAAAATCAGCATTTAATTATTTTTGTTTAAAATGAAATATGATCGGAATTGCAATATTTTGTCTAGACAACAGGTATGCATATTTTTACAGTTGACACAAATTATGTATTGCGCGTGTTAAACATAATTATCGTTAACTCCTCCACCCTTAAATGCGGTCGTCCACGAGCGTCTTAAAAATAGGGTAAGTCATGTAATCTTATTGTGGATGTTACCTTTCCCTCTTTTTCCATTGGTGGGGTTATCGTAGGATTTAGTACTAATGTTGCTGCAGGTTTTTCCTTCGCCTTTTTAATAGGTAGAAGTGCTAAACTGATTGTAGACAAGAAGGCAATGGCTATAGTAGAGTTTGTAATCCATGTTCCCTTTCTAATACTGTGGATTGCCATCATATTGATGAAATGTAATTCTTGGAGTGATTCCAACGATAGTATGCTCAGTCTTTTTTTCTCTATTGGACTTTCCTGAACCGTGGTATAACCATCATTCGGGGCGCTTCTAAATTTTGGTAAGCTTTATCGCCAATTGTTATAGTGGTGTTGTCAAACTTAATAAGGAATATACCGATCAGATCGTATTTCATAGTTCCTGTTGCAATTGTGTCGTTTACATTATTCAGGAGAATAATCCCATCAGAGATTTCTTCAATGCGTGGGATGTGATGGGTATTGCTAGTTGTGCAAACTGATTTTTGACCAAGTATAATACTTTTAATACAATTATCTTTTCTTAAGTCTAACAATTGATTTCTTTTACAAATTTTTATCTTGTTATAGCTTTTACAATTATTGTTAATTGCATAACATTCATTTTTACTTATAAACATTTGTTCGAAATCTAAATTTATTATGGAATCATTTCTTATACAGGTTTTACAATTATGTTATTATATAAAATAGAATTTGTTATGGGGATTTTAATTACGTATAATAAAAGCGTGTTTACATTGCGTGTACAAGTCATATGGAATGTCAGATTTTCCATATGTAAAACTATACACATAGTGTAAACCTCTTGAAACATAACATATGTTATTTACCTATGTATGTGCAATAACATGTGTTAGTTTTTATTTAAAGCACGCTCTATTTGATGTGTAAAACTATATGACAACAGGTGTTTTCAGTGATGTTCACTTTTAGTTTCAAAAATTCCGCTTATTTATTTTTATCATGAACTTAAGGAGTTTAAAATTAATCAATATCTTTATTCTAAATTTTGTTAGTAATTTCATGTTCGCAGATTTATATCGATACCTCATAGGTGATATTAATAATAAAGTTACATATGTAATCTAATATACATATGTATAATATATATCTATTTGCAAGTTTGTTTAATTGTATGTCAATCACGGCTAAATCGAATTTAATGATATTTAAAACAGAAAAATCTTTATTTTTGTGACCAATGGGATATATCTGTTTTCAAAACATAAGGGTATATGGGACATTTTTATACGAATAACTCAATTTTAATATTTTTGTGTTTATCTTTTTCCCGTACTAAGAAAGACTGTATTAAATTAAAAAATTACTTTACTATAGTGTATTTTAAAATATTTTTTAAGACGGTAAGAAAACTGTAAACTGTAATATCACCTAATTAACAAATTTGGACCGCATGATAAAAAAAATGCTACAGAGGTATTGTGGGTATCGAAAGTGCTGCAAATCACTTCATTGAGCCGTTAATTTTGAAAACGAGAGAACTCCATTTTGTGTAAAAAAAATTAATAAAACCTAAATCTTATTTCAAATTACATAATTTTATGTTTGTAATCCATGTTGAAAAGTACTCTTTTTTATATTGCAATATATTAAGAAGCATTATCAGAATTTAGCAATCATACTGCAACTATATTGAAAAATCTTCGCTATATAACCTAAGAAATATATGTAAGTAAAGTATTGTAATTTCTTTCTTTCTTTTTCCGCTTTTTACTTTTGGTTTACTGTACCAAGAAGAATGAAATAATATTGAAATAAAATATGTATGTAAATAAACTATTAAATTTTTTGGTATTATAATTACATTCCAGTAAAAGAAAATCAACGTTTTCATGAAATCATTGCCTTCGAAAATGAGACAACTACATTGGCGCATACCAAAACCTTTTTTTGCAGCTAAAATGGATAACTATTATTGCATATTAAACTTACATGCAATAAGACCACAAAAAATATAAGATAAGTCTGTTCCGGCTTGTGAATTTTTAAAGCCATTCAAATGCAAATCATTACATAACATAAAATGGAATTCTCTCATTTTCAAAAGGAACGGCTCAGTTATTTTAAAGAAATTTAGTTTAATTTGTCATAAGAATTAGGATAAAAAATATTTTATTCCTAATAAAAAAAAGATTGAAAATAAATTGATATTAACATCAACAAAATTATTCATTCAATTGTTGGATATAGTTCAAATGATATTAATTATTACTTATTGTATTATTGTATTATTTATTATAATTATTTTTTGTTTCTGTACTGTTGTAAAACCACCCAAATGAAAACACAAAACGGTAGTTCTTTGCATAGTTGACATCACTAGCGGGTTTCTAATAAAATGAAATGGCGGCAAAAATATACAAAATTGCCTAATAACTTATTACAACAAGTCCCAATAAAGCTATTATTATCAGTTTTATTATATAGTCTATTATTACTAAAAAAAAAATAATCCATCTAAACCACACTTTGAAGACCAGCTGTTTTAAATATTTGATTTTTGTTTTCAACAACAGGAGGTTATGTCATATGTACGTAACATGGGTACGTTTGAACACAAAAATTATAAATGTAAAACACTGATTTTGACATACACATGAAATTTCATATGGATAGCAATTTTGACAGTACATATGACTTGTACACTCAATGTAAACACACCTTAATAAGTTTGTATCATTACTTAGTATGTTGATATTTGCTAATTCTAAAGCCTCTTCAATAGTATTAAATGGCATGTTTTCTTCGCTCAATTTATTTATAGTCATTGACATTTCCTTTTTATTTAATAAGAATGAATTGATTACATTAAGTTTTCCCCATTGTATGGCATATTTTACATTTATTATTGTTTTCTTTACAAGTCTTATTTTATTTCTTAGTATTTCGATATTTTCATTTATGACACTGACATCTTTTTTTCTTGTATTTGAAAATTAATTTATTAACTTATTGATATTATTTAACTGATTTGCAAAATTTGTATTAATAACACTGATTTCAAAGGTTTTGCTATTTTAGCATAATCCTTGACAAATCGGCGATAATAACCGGATAATCCAAGAAAGGATCGAAGATCTTTTAACGTTTTGGGTTATGGAAAATTTATGATGGCGTCGACTTTCTTTGGGTTTGTCTGTACACCTTGCCACGAAATGAGAAATCCTAAAAACTCAACCTCATCTTTGAAGAATTCACACTTATCTAGCTGAACTTTAAACCGGTGAATTATAGGGTGATTTTGATGGCCTGATGATACCATCTTCTAGTAAAGTTTTTACTTGAGATTCGATTTCTTTTTTCCAGCTCATTGGATAAGGGTAAGTTTAAGAGTAGATTGGGTCTTCGGTTTTCGTTCGTATTACTCCTGTAATTTTAGTGGTATATGTAAATTTTTCGTCCGGGGCTGAAAAAAGGTTAGGTTATGTTGAAACGGCCTTTTTCAGCAAGTCTTTTTGTAGTCATGTGACTAGTTCGAATTGAAGTCATGTGAATGCCGACTTTTTTCTTTTCATTTCCTATTGTCATAATTGTGCTTGGTGTAAATAATAGCGTCGAGGTCCTTGAGTGTGTCATTTCCGATTATGCCGTGGAAGGACCTTAAATCTGGCAACAGAAAAAACTTTACTGGTACGTCCGTTCGACCTACTAGAAAGGTGTTAGTATGGCATCGGATTTCTACTTTCCCTGCAATCGAGTTTGCATGGAAGTTTTCCTTGTTTGGAATAGGATTTTTTACGAGATCTGGTCGTATGTAATTTTTGTTCGAACCAGTATCGATTAAAAACTTTAGAATTTGTCCGCTGTCCATCCTAAACTCGAAATATAGAAGGGTGGACGAATTTAGTCTAAAAAATGAATTTCTTCAATGTTATTATGGTTGTAGTTTGTGTTGTCATTTCTTTCTATGTTCATATAATCATACAAGTTCTGTTCGAGAGTTCTGTGTCTGATTCAGGTATCTGTCAACGTCATCTGTCTCTTGTTTTTCTATAGAATTATTTGCTTCGGTTTTTAAATGGAAATTCCTACTCTGTTTTCTAGCTTCTGGGTGTTGTCGGGGTGGTCGCTTTTCATAAAGTCCGTTATTTACTGGTCTATTCATGTAATTAATATTGCGAGTCCTAATGCTCTGGTCAATGTCCATTGGTTCCGGTGGCTTTTGCACAAGCGGCCTCGGAGGTGGATAATTGTTATATTGGGTGTATTAAGAAAATCACCCTGATTTTGATAATTATTCACCCCTATCGGCAATAGCAAGTGAAATTTTTGTTCTCATGAAATTTTTATTTCCCTTCAAGTGAAAATTGGTATCGGCAATAACCCGTGAAATAATTGTTCCCTCGAACGAACAGCTGTACAAAATTAGTAGGTTGTTATTGCTGAGTGAAAGAAAAATTTGTAAGAAGATTATAATAATAAAGCAAATTTAATAAAAAATACTTAAATAAAAAAAAAAAAATGATTGGAATGGGAATTAGGTTGTTAATACTGTAGGATGAAGCTAATGAACAAAGAATTGTTCGCCGAAGATTGCGAGTTGTATCTAATCCCTTGGAGTTACCTGATACGTTGTAAGTAAATTTACTGTTAACTTGTAAATTAAACCATTTAAAATTTTTGTATTAGGTTTTTACAACATTACAGGGTTAATAAGGCTGCATTTTCAGTACTTTCCAATTGAAATACTTACCAATTGTATGCAGTGTAGCAAAAAATCATTTGGCATTCCGCCAATTATAAAATTAAGTGCTTGTTTGCGGTTCTTTGCTAAGGGTGGGTATCAGAAAGGGGTAGCGCGAGATTATGAAGTAGGGATTTCACAATCTAGTTTCTCCGAGGTGCTATCGCAACTGCTAGATGTATTAGAGCAGAATATTTGCAGGAAGTGGATAACCTATCCTTCGGAAGAAGAAAACAGAGCATTGACGGCACACACATAAATATTGTAGCCCCAAAGGATAATAAACATTTGTATTACAACCGCAAAGGTCACTACAGCATATATACCACAATTGTAAGTTTTTTGTTTCACATATACTATGTAAATCCTCTGCGATGGGTGGTCACCTTGAGTCTTCAGACACGGTGCAGGGGCTTAAACATCAAGTTGATGTGAACTAAGAACCACCCACCCATAGCTGGCAACGTCTGTACTCCATGTCAGGGGCGGCCGTGGGCACGCTCTGACTTCTTCTTCTGGTCGACTTGGTCGGTCAATACCGCTCTGGTAACGTCTGTTCCCTACGTTAAGGGCGGCTACTGGAGACTTTATTCGTCCGTCTTTTTGTCGGTCCGTGGGGGTTGTTTTTATTAAATCCAAGATGTGTCTGACTCATAGTGAGCGGCATCTTGGTCTGCGTCTGTCTCCAGTGGAGCGGCAGTTCTTCATTATGACTCGTTCACTGCGTTTGACGGCGCTAAGTGGTCAAAGGGCGTCAAGATCATCGAATGTGGTAATGAAAAGGCCTTAGGCTTCCTCAAAGACTGCATCCGAGATGTTGGCGAACTATGGCCATGCGCTAAAATTGAAATCGTCCCCTTGGACCAGGTTCCGTTTCAGGCGACAGTTAAGGTATGGGTTCCTCCCCCTACTTTGGAGGATGAGGCTATCCTTACACTGATTAAGCGTCAGAATAAGTGCCTTGGCACCGAGAATTGGACGATTGAAAGACGACGCGCAAGGGACAAAGGGGATGGAAAAGATCTCTGGATCAAAATCGATTCAAAATCCCTCCGTCTCCTACGTCCCTCTAAAGGCGTCATTAAATATGGGCTTAATAAACTTCGGCTGATTCTGCCCGCAGAGAAACGCGATGGCAATTCCGAGCGGCATGAAGGTGGTACAGATTAATCTGCATTACTCCGAGGCAGCATCGGATGACCTGCTGCGTTTCATGGAGAGGTAAGATATCCACGTGGCCTTAATTCAAGAACCCTGGCTTGTAGCCAATAAGGTTCGCGGCGTCCGGTCACGAAAATATATGCTCTTCTCTCCAACCCAAGAAGGTAAGATAAGAAGCTGCATTTTAGTTAGGAGGGATGTTAATATGTTTCTTTTATCTAATTTCAGTACGTGTGATCTGACGGTAGCAGCGTTCGAACGCAAGGGTCACCCGACGGTAATGCTGGCATCAGCGTATCTACCATACGATGAAAATGATCTGCCTCCATGTGCTGTACGCAACATGATTTATTGGTGCGATACAAGGGGCCACGATCTCGTCCTAGGATGTGATGCGAATGCCCATCATACTCTGTGGGGGAGGACGGACATTAACACTCGAGGTGAGAACCTATTAGACCATCTTATATCTACTAATCTTAAGATATGCAATAGAGGTAATAGACCAACGTTTTTCAATAGGACCATCTTATATCTACTAATCTTAAGATATGCAATAGAGGTAATAGACCAACGTTTTTCAATAGGACCATCTTATATCTACTAATCTTAAGATATGCAATAGAGGTAATAGACCAACGTTTTTCAATAGGATCAGGGAACAGGTCATTGATATAACATTGGTAAGCGATAGGGACTCAGTTAAGATAATTGATTGGGGAGTTCGGCTTGATTGTTCTTTCTCTGATCACAATAGAATTGTTTTTAGGGTGCAACTTACCCTCGATGCAAGTAAACCCTTCACCTCCATGTGCTGTACGCAACATGATTTATTGGTGCGATACAAGGGGCCACGATCTCGTCCTAGGATGTGATGCGAATGCCCATCATACTCTGTGGGGGAGGACGGACATTAACACTCGAGGTGAGAACCTATTAGACCATCTTATATCTACTAATCTTAAGATATGCAATAGAGGTAATAGACCAACGTTTTTCAATAGGACCATCTTATATCTACTAATCTTAAGATATGCAATAGAGGTAATAGACCAACGTTTTTCAATAGGACCATCTTATATCTACTAATCTTAAGATATGCAATAGAGGTAATAGACCAACGTTTTTCAATAGGATCAGGGAACAGGTCATTGATATAACATTGGTAAGCGATAGGGACTCAGTTAAGATAATTGATTGGGGAGTTCGGCTTGATTGTTCTTTCTCTGATCACAATAGAATTGTTTTTAGGGTGCAACTTACCCTCGATGCAAGTAAACCCTTCACCTTCCACTGAGGGAATGTTGGCAAGCCCACGAGAGCTGGATGACTCCACATCCTTTCTATCTAGGACACTAATTGAAGCTTTTCACTCATCATGCACTGAACGGCATCCGTATAAGAGACTCCACCAGCCATGGTGGACTCCAGGGCTCAGGCAGCTACGCATAGAATGCAGGAGACTTTTCAATAAAGCGAAGCGGGACAAAGGACCCTCTGATTGGGCCGAATAGCGGAGTTTTAATAACTTCAAAAAGGAGACCAGAAGAGTGAAGCGAGAAACTTGGCAATGCATTTGTGGAGACTTGGAAAGTACCATTGAGGCGTCCCGTCTAAGAAAGGTGCTCTCTAAGGATCCCGGCTTGCCAGGATTCTTAACTAAGCCAGAAGGAAAATTCACTGAAAGCAGTGTTGAAACCTTGAATCTACTAATGGTAACTCACTTCCCGGACTGTAAGGATGTCGAAGAAGAGCCGCTTCCTTCTGCGGCTATCTTTTCATCAGCTGCCCACAGTAGTGATTTAGTGGATTCCATTCTAGATGAAGCTAGAGTAGCGTGGGCTGTACGTTCTTTTAAGCCCTACAAATCTACAGGTCCAGACGTCATTTTCCCAGCGTTACTACAGCAATCGATAAAGGTTATCATGCTGTGGCTGATTTCCATTTTAGGGGCAGCTAGTTGTGTAGGTATATCCCCAAAGAATGGAAAGAGGTTACCGTGGTATTCATTCCTAAGGCTGGAAGAATAAACCATGGAACTGCAAAGGACTACAGGCCAATAAGTCTGTCATCGTTTTTATTGAAAACACTGGAGAGACTGGTCGACGTGTATGTCAAAGGTTTTCTATCGTCTAGTAATTTCTGCAGGGCACAACACGCATACCTAAAGGGAAGGTCGGTGGAAAAGGCACTGCATGATGTGGTCCTCTATTGTACCGACCACATCATGCAGTGCCGTTTCCACCGACCTTCCCAAGCCGAACTCCCCACTTCCACTTCCTGCAAATATTCTGCTCTAATACATCTAGCAGTTGCGATAGCACCTCGGAGAAACTAGATTGTGAAATCCCTACTTCATAATCTCGCGCTACCCCTTTCTGATACCCACCCTTAGCAAAGAACCGCAAACAAGCACTTAATTTTATAATTGGCGGAATGCCAAATGATTTTTTGCTACACTGCATACAATTGGTAAGTATTTCAATTGGAAAGTACTGAAAATGCAGCCTTATTAACCCTGTAATGTTGTAAAAACCTAATACAAAAATTTTAAATGGTTTAATTTACAAGTTAACAGTCAATTTACTTACAACGTATCAGGTAACTCCAAGGGATTAGATACAACTCGCAATCTTCGGCGAACAATTCTTTGTTCATTAGCTTCATCCTACAGTATTAACAACCTAATTCCCATTCCAATCATTTTTTTTTTATTTAAGTATTTTTTATTAAATTTGCTTTATTATTATAATCTTCTTACAAATTTTTCTTTCACTCAGCAATAATAACCTACTAATTTTGTACAGCTGTTCGTTCGAGGGAACAATTATTTCACGGGTTATTGCCGATACCAATTTTCACTTGAAGGGAAATAAAAATTTCATGAGAACAAAAATTTCACTTGCTATTGCCGATAGGGGTGAATAATTATCAAAATCAGGGTGATTTTCTTAATACACCCAATATAACAATTATCCACCTCCGAGGCCGCTTGTGCAAAAGCCACCGGAACCAATGGACATTGACTAGAGCATTAGGACTCGCAATATTAATTACATGAATAGACCAGTAAATAACGGACTTTATGAAAAGCGACCACCCCGACAACACCCAGAAGCTAGAAAACAGAGTAGGAATTTCCATTTAAAAACCGAAGCAAATAATTCTATAGAAAAACAAGAGACAGATGACGTTGACAGATACCTGAATCAGACACAGAACTCTCGAACAGAACTTGTATGATTATATGAACATAGAAAGAAATGACAACACAAACTACAACCATAATAACATTGAAGAAATTCATTTTTTAGACTAAATTCGTCCACCCTTCTATATTTCGAGTTTAGGATGGACAGCGGACAAATTCTAAAGTTTTTAAACGATACTGGTTCGAACAAAAATTACATACGACCAGATCTCGTAAAAAATCCTATTCCAAACAAGGAAAACTTCCATGCAAACTCGATTGCAGGGAAAGTAGAAATCCGATGCCATACTAACACCTTTCTAGTAGGTCGAACGGACGTACCAGTAAAGTTTTTTCTGTTGCCAGATTTAAGGTCCTTCCACGGCATAATCGGAAATGACACACTCAAGGACCTCGACGCTATTATTTACACCAAGCACAATTATGACAATAGGAAAGGAAAAGAAAAAAGTCGGCATTAACATGACTTCAATTCGAACTAGTCACATGACGCAACTACAAAAAGACTTGCTGAAAAAGGCCGTTTCAACATAACCTAACCTTTTTTCAGCCCCGGACGAAAAATTTACATATACCACTAAAATTACAGGAGTAATACGAACGGAAACCGAAGACCCAATCTACTCTTAAACTTACCCTTATCCAATGAGCTGGAAAAAAGAAATCGAATCTCAAGTAAAAACTTTACTAGAAGATGGTATCATCAGGCCATCAAAATCACCCTATAATTCACCGGTTTAAAGTTCAGCTAGATAAGTGTGAATTCTTCAAAGATGAGGTTGAGTTTTTAGGATTTCTCATTTCATGCAAAGGTGTACAGACAAACCCAAAGAAAGTCGACGCCATCATAAATTTTCCATAACCCAAAACGTTAAAAGATCTTCGATCCTTTCTTGGATTATCCGGTTATTATCGCCGATTTGTCAAGGATTATGCTAAAATAGCAAAACCTTTGAAATCAGTGTTATTAATACAAATTTTGCAAATCAGTTAAATAATATCAATAAGTTAATAAATTAATTTTCAAATACAAGAAAAAAAGATGTCAGTGTCATAAATGAAAATATCGAAATACTAAGAAATAAAATAAGACTTGTAAAGAAAACAATAATAAATGTAAAATATGGCATACAATGGGGAAAACTTAATGTAATCAATTCATTCTTATTAAATAAAAAGGAAATGTCAATGACTATAAATAAATTGAGCGAAGAAAACATGCCATTTAATACTATTGAAGAGGCTTTAGAATTAGCAAATATCAACATACTAAGTAATGATACAAACTTATTAAGGTGTGTTTACATTGAGTGTACAAGTCATATGTACTGTCAAAATTGCTATCCATATGAAATTTCATGTGTATGTATGTCAAAATCAGTGTTTTACATTTATAATTTTTGTGTTCAAACGTACCCATGTTACGTACATATGACATAACCTCCTGTTGTTGAAAACAAAAATCAAATATTTAAAACAGCTGGTCTTCAAAGTGTGGTTTAGATGGATTATTTTTTTTAGTAATAATAGACTATATAATAAAACTAATAATAATAGCTTTATTGGGACTTGTTGTAATAAGTTATTAGGCAATTTTGTATATTTTTGCCGCCATTTCATTTTATTAGAAACCCGCTAGTGATGTCAACTATGCAAAGAACTACCGTTTTGTGTTTTCATTTGGGTGGTTTTACAACAGTACAGAAACAAAAAATAATTATAATAAATAATACAATAATACAATAAGTAATAATTAATATCATTTGAACTATATCCAACAATTGAATGAATAATTTTGTTGATGTTAATATCAATTTATTTTCAATCTTTTTTTTATTAGGAATAAAATATTTTTTATCCTAATTCTTATGACAAATTAAACTAAATTTCTTTAAAATAACTGAGCCGTTCCTTTTGAAAATGAGAGAATTCCATTTTATGTTATGTAATGATTTGCATTTGAATGGCTTTAAAAATTCACAAGCCGGAACAGACTTATCTTATATTTTTTGTGGTCTTATTGCATGTAAGTTTAATATGCAATAATAGTTATCCATTTTAGCTGCAAAAAAAGGTTTTGGTATGCGCCAATGTAGTTGTCTCATTTTCGAAGGCAATGATTTCATGAAAACGTTGATTTTCTTTTACTGGAATGTAATTATAATACCAAAAAATTTAATAGTTTATTTACATACATATTTTATTTCAATATTATTTCATTCTTCTTGGTACAGTAAACCAAAAGTAAAAAGCGGAAAAAGAAAGAAAGAAATTACAATACTTTACTTACATATATTTCTTAGGTTATATAGCGAAGATTTTTCAATATAGTTGCAGTATGATTGCTAAATTCTGATAATGCTTCTTAATATATTGCAATATAAAAAAGAGTACTTTTCAACATGGATTACAAACATAAAATTATGTAATTTGAAATAAGATTTAGGTTTTATTAATTTTTTTTACACAAAATGGAGTTCTCTCGTTTTCAAAATTAACGGCTCAATGAAGTGATTTGCAGCACTTTCGATACCCACAATACCTCTGTAGCATTTTTTTTATCATGCGGTCCAAATTTGTTAATTAGGTGATATTACAGTTTACAGTTTTCTTACCGTCTTAAAAAATATTTTAAAATACACTATAGTAAAGTAATTTTTTAATTTAATACAGTCTTTCTTAGTACGGGAAAAAGATAAACACAAAAATATTAAAATTGAGTTATTCGTATAAAAATGTCCCATATACCCTTATGTTTTGAAAACAGATATATCCCATTGGTCACAAAAATAAAGATTTTTCTGTTTTAAATATCATTAAATTCGATTTAGCCGTGATTGACATACAATTAAACAAACTTGCAAATAGATATATATTATACATATGTATATTAGATTACATATGTAACTTTATTATTAATATCACCTATGAGGTATCGATATAAATCTGCGAACATGAAATTACTAACAAAATTTAGAATAAAGATATTGATTAATTTTAAACTCCTTAAGTTCATGATAAAAATAAATAAGCGGAATTTTTGAAACTAAAAGTGAACATCACTGAAAACACCTGTTGTCATATAGTTTTACACATCAAATAGAGCGTGCTTTAAATAAAAACTAACACATGTTATTGCACATACATAGGTAAATAACATATGTTATGTTTCAAGAGGTTTACACTATGTGTATAGTTTTACATATGGAAAATCTGACATTCCATATGACTTGTACACGCAATGTAAACACGCTTTTATTATACGTAATTAAAATCCCCATAACAAATTCTATTTTATATAATAACATAATTGTAAAACCTGTATAAGAAATGATTCCATAATAAATTTAGATTTCGAACAAATGTTTATAAGTAAAAATGAATGTTATGCAATTAACAATAATTGTAAAAGCTATAACAAGATAAAAATTTGTAAAAGAAATCAATTGTTAGACTTAAGAAAAGATAATTGTATTAAAAGTATTATACTTGGTCAAAAATCAGTTTGCACAACTAGCAATACCCATCACATCCCACGCATTGAAGAAATCTCTGATGGGATTATTCTCCTGAATAATGTAAACGACACAATTGCAACAGGAACTATGAAATAAGATCTGATCGGTATATTCCTTATTAAGTTTGACAACACCACTATAACAATTGGCGATAAAGCTTACCAAAATTTAGAAGCGCCCCGAATGATGGTTATACCACGGTTCAGGAAAGTCCAATAGAGAAAAAAAGACTGAGCATACTATCGTTGGAATCACTCCAAGAATTACATTTCATCAATATGATGGCAATCCACAGTATTAGAAAGGGAACATGGATTACAAACTCTACTATAGCCATTGCCTTCTTGTCTACAATCAGTTTAGCACTTCTACCTATTAAAAAGGCGAAGGAAAAACCTGCAGCAACATTAGTACTAAATCCTACGATAACCCCACCAATGGAAAAAGAGGGAAAGGTAACATCCACAATAAGATTACATGACTTACCCTATTTTTAAGACGCTCGTGGACGACCGCATTTAAGGGTGGAGGAGTTAACGATAATTATGTTTAACACGCGCAATACATAATTTGTGTCAACTGTAAAAATATGCATACCTGTTGTCTAGACAAAATATTGCAATTCCGATCATATTTCATTTTAAACAAAAATAATTAAATGCTG
The DNA here is from genome assembly GCA_949628195.1 of Phasia obesa. NCBI lineage: Eukaryota > Metazoa > Arthropoda > Insecta > Diptera > Tachinidae > Phasia > Phasia obesa. The sequence continues at coordinate 64,104,764 of OX451219.1, forward strand.
ATTTTTTTACAAAGATGTTTATTTTGAAAGCTTTGTTTTTTTTTATTTATTTTTTTAAATATATAAAAGTCTACATAATATATTCATACAGACTTTAGTAACAAATTTAATAATTATTTGTAACAATTATTTGCAAAGACAAAAGAAAAATATTTAACAATTAAGGAAAATTATAATATTGCGTTTTATAACGTTTAAGCTTAAAGAGTAATCAATAAATTGGTACAGTTCATTAAAATTGGCACATATTCTTCTCAGTGGATCAGCATAAGCATAGTTCATACGAAAACATTTAATTGCCAGAGGTTGAAAGTAACGTGTCGGCCGATGTGGAACATTAAATGATATACTTCTTAGTATGAATTCAGAGTGTATATAGCCATTAAGAATACTTAACAAAAACGTAACGTTTAGCATAGTCCTTCGGCTTTTAAGACAAGGCTACTTGGTTGGATTCCATCTTAAGCTTCGTAGGCTAAATATCAAAAACTGTTTTTGAATAGACTCAATATGATCACTATGAACATTATACAACGGATCCCAAACCACTGAGCCATATTCAAGAATAGGTCTAACTAAGGATGTGTATAAAAGCTTAGTTACATATGGATCGATAAATTCCTTTGCCCATCTTTTAACAAAAGCAAGAACGCCTCTCGCCTTAAAACTATGCTTAACGTCAAGCATTATACCCAAATCCAGGATGGAAGAAACTAATTCCAAAGGTTGTTTGCCCAACAAAAAGTTGACACTGACGAAGTTGCCCCTGTTAAATCTCACGTGCTTGCATTTGTTAGAGTTTAGTTCCATTAGGTTTACATTGCACCAAGTATAAAAGTTATCAATATCATGTTGTAGGTTAAAATGATCCGAATTTTTTTTTGTATGTAAGAAAAATTTTTACATCATCAGCAACATAAGTATGTTGCAATATTTTATAACATTAGGCAGATCATTTACAAACAAAGAGAACAGGATTGGACCAAGATGGCTGCCTTGCGGTACTCCAGAACAAACATTTATAGGTTTAGATATGTGGTTTTTGAAAAGTACATTTTGTTTTCTATCATTTAGATAAGATTTAATCCAATTTAGACTATTTGCAGAAAAGCCCAGCATATATAGCTTATTAAGGAGAAGTTTGTGATTGACTTTGTCGAAAGCTTTGTTGAAATCCGTATAAATGGCATCAGTTTGTTGATTTTTCACGAATCCTTTATTGACTAACGTCGTTAACTGTAACAGGTTGGTAATGGTTGAGCATCCTTTTCTAAATCCACGTTGATGCGGCGACATTAAATGCGATATGTTGTGGCTTAGAAAGTTGCAGATGAATTTTTCAAGAAGCTTTGGTATCGAACTTAGTTTTGCAATACCTCTATAGTTTTTTGCATGTGACTTACTGCCAGATTTGAATAAAGGAATGATATATGAGCTTTTCCATTGACTAGAAACATAGCAACATCTGACAGATGAGTTGAAGATGAAAGATAAAGGTTTCGACAAATTAGCTGCACAGTACCTAATTAAACAGTTGGGTATACCATCCGGTCCATGGTTAAAAGTTATTTTAAGTCTTCTTAATTCAAACTCTATTTCAGCAGAATCAATTTCTGGAAAGTCTATTGATAGGTTAGAAGAAATTTCAAAAGGATAAGTACTGGTGTCATCATATATAGTATCAGAGTACGTTGTAGCAAAAAAAAAAACCGCAAACATATTGGCGATAAGAGCGTCATCATCAGATTCACAATTTCCATATTTTATTACAGGCGGATACTCATTAGATTTTCGTTTGGAGTTTACAAAATTAAAGAACGATTTAGGATTGTTTTTAAAATTTGATTTCATTCTGATGATATAATTTTTATACAGAGTGGTATTTAACATTATACTCAGCGCGACAAACAGAGTACCTTGCGTAATCAGCAGTAGAATTAGAGTTTTTGTATTTTTTGTAAAGTTTCTTCTTTTTATTTTTTAGACTTGGTAGATATTTAGATCTCCAGGGGTGCCCAGAGCCTTTAATTATTAAAATTATTTTTAAGAAAGAACATTCATAAATTGTAATTGAATCAATAAAGAACACTTTAAACCCAGTACGGTTTAAAGTAAATATATTTTAAAAAACAAAACAACAAAGTTTTTGTTTAATTTGTACAACATACACATACATATGTTATAATTAATGACTATTTCTTAATTCTAAGAATCGTAAGAAAACTAATTTAATTAACAGTAGCTTAATATTTTAAAAAATTTTGTGTGGAATTTTCGCAACTATAAAATATTTATATGCTACCATTTGTTGCTACTTTTTAACTCTATCTTAACATAAAACTTAAATTAAAATTTAACCAAATTTCATTCAATAGTAAACGTTTTTGTATTTACTAATGTTAAACAATGTGATTTTTTCAGTGCAAAACACCAATACATTCTCATTTTAACCAGTTTTAACACCTTTCTCTGGTTGGGTAAAGTGTTGGGATTTGTGGCACAATTGTACCAAATTTGGTACAATCGGCACATGAGTGGTACACTGGTTCACTTCGTGGTTTTTTGGTACAATTTTTATTTTATTTAATCAATTTTTTTTGTAATTTTTCTTACAATAACAAACATTTTTAATTTCGTGGTTCTCCAACACTGTCTGGAACTACCTTAATCACATCATTCCTGATATATGTTCAGCATTTTTATTATTTGTTAGTAATAGGTAATTTAATTTGCCTGGCCTTTTTGCAGAATTACAGCATTTGAACGGTTTGCATCGCCTCTATTAGTTTCCGGAAGTATTCGGCTGATATATTTTTCCAATTTTTCTAGTGACAAATCGCAACATAATTAGACGACTCTTTAATTATTCCTAAAAATAAATCCGGGATTACTCTATTGAATTAAGATCCGGTTACTTTGGTGGATCATCAAGTACTTGCTGGAAGCAAGTTCATAAGCAAGACTTTTGCTTATAAAATAGATGAGTATTTTGGCAAAATAATTGTAAATTAACAATACAAGTAATCAAGCTCAAATATCATTATTTTAAAATACTCTAGTATAAAAGGTTTGATTTGTCCTATTTAAATGTTAAATTTTGGTACAATTCATACTGGTTTGGTACATGAATTGGGATCATTGTATGATCCCAAAACTGGTTGGTAATGCTTGCAAATCAGTCATTGGTGAACCATTGTACTCTTCAGGTTTCAAATTGTACAAAAAATGGTACAATTGTATAAAAAAATGGTACAATTGTACTAAAAATGGTACAAACTATACCAACCCTGACTCAAACGTAAAAAAGTTGACAACGAAAATTCAAAACAATCCAAGAAAAAAAATTATCAGCTGTCGAACTGCACGTACCTGATATTACTCTGCCATGATACAGATACACTTTGTTAACAAGCACAACAACTACATCCACAGGCATTTTGTTTGTGTAAAAAAATCCTTTGTATCATACACAAAATATTAAACTCTTAAGGGACATTGGCACATAAGTTTGTGTACATTTAGCTTTTTTTAATTCAATTATTTAAAGAGGAATTATCAAAAAGTTTCATCCTAGGATTTTATTCAGATTTTGCAATATATCAGTTTCGAATTCTTGCATTCTTTTAAACTATGATAAAGAAAAAAATATGTCTCTTCTTGAGCTTAAAGCCTCATTGGCCAGCTCATTAACACACATATATAGGTAAACGTAACAAAAAACCATCTAAAAGGTCGAAAACAATATTAAAGTGATTCCAGAAATTAGACTAGATTCTATAGGATGATGTCATGATAAAAAAATGTACGAAACGAACTCAATATATGTGTGAAAAGTGTAAAGAACCCGTGAATTATTCAGCGCAATCTGGTTATCGTGTATAACATCAATTTTACTTATTTAACTACAAGAAAATTTTACATGAGACAAAAAAAAAAAAGATAAGAAAATAATAATAAATTAACAAGAAAAATAAAGACTCTAAGGAAAACTAAAATAATGAAAAAGAATAAAATATAATTCAACTAAAAACAAAGAAGAAAAAAAATTGTTTAAAATCCAACCGTCGTTTCTGGACATGACCAAAACCTGCAATTAAGAACCTAGTGAGAGCAACATTGTTGCTCTGTATAAGCAACAATCCAGAATAAGAAAAATAAAAATTTTCTGTGAAATGCAATCTGTTAGAGTAACAGTACTTTCCAAGTCGAAAGTATAATCTAATTCAAGCTTCTTTTGAAAAAATCATTAAAATTAAAGTAACCTTAGATTTAAAGATAATTATTATCATGTTAAAATAAAATCTCCAAATACCGAAAACGTGGCTAAAAATGTCTTCACACATACGGGTACCAGGGTTGTCAGATATGGCGATTTCTCGCCAAACGTGGCGTTTTTTAATCTTATTTGGCGATCAAATTTTGGATTTGGCGACATGGCGACTTTTTGGCGATTTTTAAAATATTTGACGATATTGTTGGCGATTTTTCATTGGCTTTTGGCCAACATTAGAAACTGAATTAAGGATTATCAAAATGGATAACAAAGAAATTGAAGTTGTTTTTTTTTATTTAAATATGATTTTACTTCTGGAAACTAGAAACTTTCGAAACATAAATTTATTTAAAGTTCACGAACATTTGATATTTAAAATTGTTTTTAATTTCTAAAGATTATTTTATTCTAGAAACTGGAAACTTTATTTAAAGTTTACAAGCATCTTTCGATGCAATTCTTAATCACAAACAAAATTTCTTGTATTAAAATAAATAAATTCTAACATACTTTTGGATACTTATCAACCATAATAAAAAATATTAAAATTGTTTTAGAAAGATTATAAAAAATATTATATTCTATCTAATTATGTACAGCTACATAAGTTTTGTATTTGATGTGATGGTAATTCCAATGATTTTTTATACTTATTTTTTACATACAAAGGAAGTTTTGAAATAAGGATTAAGTTCGTTTTATTTCTCTAAGTTGAAAGAAAATATTTAAACAAATTGGATGATTAATTTTAAAGAAAAATTGATTTTTTTTAAATTTATATTCTGCTAATTACTTGATAAAAAGGTCGATTTCAATAATGAATGCCACCAAAACTCGACTGTGAAACACATGATATAATTTTATGAATTGAAATAGGGCATGTGGCACACATCTGTTGATCTTTAGTAATGTTAAATAAATTTAATTCCTATAAAACATATTGTAAATAACACGGTAACAAACTTAAGGAAGGGTATGTTCAGGTCCATTTATTATAATAATCATTTATTATAATAATCATTTATTATAATAAACATTATTTTTCATTGTTTTAAGTAAAAATTTTACCTTTCTCGTGTTTACTAATCATTTTAAATAAAAAACAAAATACATATATATTTTGGCGACTTTTTTTTTTCTATTTTTGGCGAATTTTAGATATTTCGATTAAATTTATTTATTGTAATTTGTTAAAAATATTTTTAAAATTCAAAAATTTTGTATATATTAGACGAAAATTAAAAAAAAAAACTGTTTTGGCGATTTTTGCGATTTTTTACATCGATTTTGGCGAAATAGGTGAAAATAAATCTGACAACCCTGACGGGTACGGTGTGAATTCAACACACATGAGGAGTAAGATTGGTACTTACAATAAGCCGTAGTCCACACCTGATGAATTTATATCATAAAGAATGTCAAATTCATGGCATAATAAACAAGGTAGACTCGCGGCGAAAATCAATACAACAATGCATACATTTTGTTTGTGTAAAATATTCTTTGAATGTCAAAAGCATCTGACCAAAAATAGAAAGAAGAATAAAGTTGAAAATTGTTAAATTGTAAAAGTTTTGCCTTAAGTAATAGAAAGTTTATAAAAAAGAATGTTTAAACTTTTGGTGTTATAATGTGTTATTAGTTTTATTGTGTTTGTAGTTTTATTGTGTTCATGTAGTTCATATTTATGTATGTCTGTTTTAAATGCGATTAATTTTATTCATATACCAACGCATACATGTTGTTTGTTTTCTTATATTAAAATAAATAAAAGTTTTTCATATTAAATAAATAAATTGTGTTTTATTTATGAATTTTGTGTAAAACTATGTATTTGCTTATCTTATAAGTAATAAAAAGAACTCCGGCACCAGCTCCTATAATATGCACATGTATGTAAGTGGAAGGATTCATTCGGGAGGTTGGTTATATGTACAGGAAGCTACCTAGAGTTGTCACTATAAGAAAATAGTTATTAATAAAAATACAATAGTTAAGTGAAATAGTATAACAAATACTTTCCTTTTTCTACACACTTTTTAATTTTCCTTTTAAATGCATTTAATTCTTTGTAAGAAATGCCGCGCCAAATTCAATAAATGTAATCGACAAAAAATGTAAACAAACGTTAGTTCATTAAGCTTTTTATTCTTTAAAATTGTGTGGAGAAATAGTTTCAAGACTATTTCTCCACACAATTTTTGATAAAAAATTAATATTTTGCTTTTAATAAAAAAAATTTGAAAGTCCTTCAGCACATATTTCACTTTATATTATTAACGTACAAAATATTAAGAAAATCTCTAGTTTCTGTTTTTGAGTTATTTATATATTCTTTTTTAGAAAATTTTTAACAATTCTCATAAAATTTTTTTGGTGGAGGAAACAAGATATATAATCTGAGAAGACTCACTTTAAAAATGTGTGTTTAATTTGTTCATGCTTTTAATGAACACCAAAGATCTTAAATAAACTTTATTTTTAGGAGATAAGCCTTGAATGATACGTATGTATTTTTTCTAAATTGGAGGCATTTTTTTCGAACTGCGCACAAACAAAAAAGTGTTGCAAAACTGACCATTGATCTACTGTTCTTCTTGCAACAGACTCAAAAGATAACAATCTAGTGTCGCTAAGTCTTAATAGCTTGTGTTCTGGTACATCAGAAATGTTTTGTAATTCTTTAAGTTCAAGCTGCCTTTTTGAACTTTTAAAATATTTTCAAGAAGTAGTTATACTTCCTCCGGAATACATGATAAAGATGAGCTGTTAAATTTATAGAATAGCAAACGCAGCCAATATGAAATAAGTTTGGTAATTTTTTCTTTTATTTTTTTATTCCATAGTTGAAGCATTGTCCGTTGCAAAACCAATAAAATTCTTGAATGGTATTTTGTTTTCTTCTAAAGCCTATAAAACGGGATTGCAAATGGTTTCGCCAGAATCATTGTTTGGTTGCAATAACTGGAAAAAAAATTCTCGATAGTTTTGCCTTTAAAGCCCGTTCAGGCTGCCACGAAATTAATGCCCCTATTACGGTTGTCTAAAGGACAACTTGAAGGACAACTGCTACTGATGAGTTGTAATTTGAAACAACTGCTACTGATGAGTTATAATTTTTAACCGACTTCAAAACAAGAAGGAGGTTATCAATTCGTCTGTGTGTTGTTTTTTTTTTGTATGTTTGTGCATTCAGAACTCGGTCATTTCTAAACCGAAAAATTTTTGCGCTATTAGAAAGGTTATGGTTACAGATTGGTCTCATTTGAAAATAAATTTAAAATTTTAAAAATTAAAGGGTGTCCCCATACAACATACCTGTTTTTTTCGTGTATTATGAACTTTATAGGTCACCAATTTAAAATTAAAAAAGTGCGTATCACTATAGCTCCCAATAACAAAAATGAATTAAAAAAATAAATTCAAAATTAAAGGGTGACCCCATAGGTGATATATATATGGCCAAACTTTTGAACCATTATAGACAGACAGTTGAAAAGTACAAAGAACTTGTATTTCTAAGTCCGCTATAATAACAAGTGTAAAATATGAATTTGAAAATTAAAGGGTGTCCCAATGTTTAATGTAAAAGTGATATATATGGCCAAACTTTTCAACTGATAGACAGTTATTACAACAAGTATAAAATTTGGATCTATAAATTAAAAGGTGTCCCTATTATTGATGTAATTTGACCATTATGTCCTCATCTTTGGAACTGTTATAGACAAACACTTGAAATTTAGACAGAATGTTCACTACTATGTCCGGTATAACAACAAGCATAAATATTTGAAATTGGAATTTAAATGGTGTCCCAATAGTTGATGTAATTTATTGTATATATATATTTTTTTCCATAAATTATTTATTGTATCTTCAATATTTTTGAACTAACAATAATTTCTCATATCTTAAGTCTAAAATAAAAATATACTTTTTAAGTCCAGCCAGTGCTAGAAAAAAATAATGTTTGTTTCACGGATTTTGCAATCATTTGCGGATCATCCCTCTAATGTACGGCCAAGAAAAGCAGTATCTTTTCTTTTTAGTCGAATGTAACCAGGTTCATTCAACATGATACACGCCAAAGGGTTTGGATGAGATTCAAGCCTCTTTAGATATGTGACTGCATGTTTCGCTATTTCTGCTTTAACTGATGGTATGTTTAGGTCATGTAATCATACGTTTTTTTTTTGAATTCATATTTATTTATTGTATCTTCAATATGTTTGAACTAACAATAATTACTCATATCTTAAGTCTAAAATAAAATATACTTTTTAAGTCCAGCCAGTGCAAGACAAAAAAATATGTATGTTCCACGATTGTTGAAATTATTTACGGGTCATCCCTCTATTGTACGGCCAAGAAAAGCAGTATCTCTTCTTTTTAGTCTAATGTAACCAGAATGTTACGCACCAGTGGATTTGGATGAGTTTCAAGCTTTTTCAAATACGTTACCGCATGTTTCACTATTTCTGATTTAACTGTTGGCACGTTTAGATCTTTCTTAATGTTAGAGTTTTTGATATACCAGGGGGCAACTGTAATCATACGTAGTATCTTATTTTGGCGCCTTTGAATTTTTTCTACATTGCTAGCTGAGGCAGTGCCCCATAACTGAATCCCATAACACCAAATTGGTTTGAGGATCGACTTGTACAGTAGAAGTTTACAATCTAAGCTCAGGGTTAAGCTTTTGCCAATAAGCGAATTTAGTTGTACTGCTTTGAGTTTCATTTGTGTTAACTTGAAGTCAATGTGGCTTTTCCAAGTAAGGCGACGGTCAAGATGTATACCCAGATATTTAACGTCTGAAAGCTGTGGTATCATTTGGTTATTTATGCGAATAGGAGGGCATGAGTCCCTACGCAGTATGAAAGTTATATGAGTACATTTTTGCTCATTCACTTTTATTCTCCATTTTTCTAGCCATTTTTCCAAATTCAGTATGTGGTCTTGTAAAAGTTCTGATGCTTCTTGGGCACTTTCATGAATACTTAAAAAAGCTGTGTCATCTGCAAAAGTTGATGTGTGTGCACTAGGGTGCTAATTGGCATATCTGATGTGTACAGTAAATATAAAATTGGTCCCAAAATACTACCTTGGGGAACTCCGGCTTCAATGAGCTGTGGCGAGCTTAAAAAGGCACCTTCTTTTAGTAAAAACTTGCGATTCGTTAAATAATCTTTTAAAAGCTTATACAAGTTTTCAGACAAGTTCAGCTTTAGCTTAAATATTAGGCCTTCGTGCCAAACCTTATCGAATGCTTGAGAAACGTCGATAAAAAGCGCAGAACAGTATTTTTTTTTTTCTTCAAAGGTCGTTTTAATTACATTTAGTAATCTGTGTGTTTGTTGGATCATACTATGTTGTTTTCTGAAGCCGAATTGATGGTTCGGAATACATCCTTTCGCGCTAAGAATTGGATTCAGCTTAATTATTAATATTCTCTCAAACAACTTTGACATGCTTGATAAAAGGCTTTTAGGTCTGTATGATTCTACTTTTGTGTGATCTTTTCCTGGTTTAGGAATCATAGTAATCAAAGAAACTTTCCACTCTGTGGGAAAGTACTCAAGACGTAAGATGGCATTAAAAACAAACAGAATAATTCTGCGACCTATACGGGGCAACTCAACTAACATCTTGTTACTTGTTTTATCAACCCCAGGGGCTTTTTTGGTATTTAAATCCGCTATTGCCCCTTCAATATCGATAAATTCAAATCTCAGGGGTACTTCGGGACTAGTCTCTACTGGCGGCAACTCAACTATATCAGTACACATATTTGAAGTGAAAACTTTTTTCAAATAATCAACAAATAAATTACTTTTTCGGTATCATTTCTTGCCCAGACTACACAAGAAGTTCGCAAGGAGGGCTTACGTACGACTGGCCTTTTAAGGTTTCTACATGCACGCCATAATGAATAATCTGATTGTGCAGTTGCGTCAAGGTCTTCCAAGTAATTTTTCAGAGATGCTACTCTTCGAGATTCTAGCAGCTGTCTTAGCCGTTTCGTGCAATCTTTAAGTCTAGATTTAAGTTGAGGAGATCTGTGTGCTTGCCACTCTCTTCTAATTTTCCTTTTTTCAGCCAAAATTAATAAGACTTTGTTCCACGTTTTCTGGTTTTCTCAGCGGTATATTTTCCGAACAGTGAGTACTAAGATACTTTCTATATTTCAACCAATTATTTCTTGTGCTAGTTGTTGGTGCCACAATATTTTGCTGCTTCCATATATAGACTATAGTGGGTGAATGATCTGAGAATTCGAGTGACGCTTCAACCTTAATCATTTCTCTCGAAATACCTTTAGTCAGGCCAAAATCTATAACATCAGGTATTTTTGTCGATCAGTAGGCCAATATTATTGTATATGGCACACAGTTAAAATTTACAAAAAAACTTATGACAAAGTCCTCTATAACAAGTATTTATATTTAAATTTCAATTTAAATGGGACACCCTTTAGGTGACATCATTTGATATATATGACCCTATCTTTTGAACAGTTATTGACACTTAACAATTAGACAGAATGTGCATTACTATGTCTGTTATAATAAGTATAAATATTTAAAATTATAAATTACACGGTGTCGCAATAGTTTATGTAATTTGAGGTATATGGCTAAACTTTTAAACCGTTACAGACAGACGGTTGAAATTTACAATGAACCTGTATTACTACGACCGCTATAACAAGTATAAAATTTGAATTCGGAAATTACAGGGTGTCCCAATAGTTAGTGTAATTTTATGTATATAGCCAAACTTTTGATCCGCTGTAGACAGACAATAGTTTGGCATTGCAAGCACTGCTCCCCTAGTAGAAAATCGATTTATATTTGCATTAGATTATTGTAATCAAAAATTAGTTTTTTTATCTGAATTGACAGTTTGTGCTACGACATATAAAAAATCCCGCTACAATCTTCCTCGAGTTTGAGTTTTAGTTTGTGCGTTGATAAGTGCGGTCGCGATTTTTTTAAGCTCGCCATTAACAAAAAAAAACAAAAACAAATTGTGTGAATAAATTCAACCAAAAGCAAAAAAAAAACTTGTTTTCATACAACAACAAAGTTGTTTGTAATTTTTTTTCTCTTTTTTTATTCTTTTTTTTTTACAACGGCAAGTTAACAACAGTGTCAACGCTGCCGGCAAATTGCATTTGGCCGAGTCAGCATAAAATTAATTTCACAACGTTCACACGCTCATCCGTTCTACTGACAAATACCAAAGGTGTCGAGTAGCATGAGAACGCTTTTCTGCAAGATCAGCGTCTGGGTGTTTGCACATGTTGATGCAACGTGATCATGAACTTGTATAGCAGAAATTATGTTGTAGAACAATTAGTCTTGGCTACGTGTTGAAACGATTCGGTTGTGTTAATTAAAATTAAATCTAAAATCTTTTATCCAAATTTCTAATAAATAAAATTGTAAAATCTTCTATCTAAATTTATAATAAATAAAATTAAACAATTTAACTAAATTATTTGTGTTGAAATTATTTCAAGGCGCAGTTGGAGCGCCTTAATTAATTTTTTTTAATATCGTCGACTAAAGGACTTTAACTGGCGCCCGAGCAGAGACCTGCCTAAAAAGTGCAGAGTCCTAAATAAATAAAAAAAAACATAATAAAAAACAAGCGTTCTGCGATTCCTAAGGGACCCTCCAGAACTTATAAAAAACTATAACAGATAATAAAAATAAAAAAGAGATCCTCCTCCGCCAACCTGATATTCCTGGTGATTCCAATACCTAAAAAAATCACATAAGGTTATCAGAGCGGACGTGAAGCAACCCGTACCCCAGTAGGTATCCACGAATATTAAAGTGGATCTCCAAAAAGGACGAATACGGACCTTCCGCGAGGAAAACCATCCTGAAGTTCTCTAGTCGACCGCGTCGCGAAGAGTAGCCAAGGCTCAAAAAATTATAAAAATACAAAAAAAGAGCAAAAGATTTAAAAAAAACAAAAATAAGAAAAAAAAGTAAATTAATAAAAAATGTAAAAGAAAGAATTGAAAAAAAAAATCTAAAATTTATACAAAGAAAAGAATTCAAGAAAGAAGATATATAATCAAGGAAGTTAATTATACGAAAGAAAAAGAAATTAAATAAAAAATTACATAAAAAAGGAAAAATATACATACATATGTATATATCAAAGAAAATAATTCAAAAAAAGAAGATATATAATCAAGAAAGTTAATTATACAAAAGAAAAAGAAATTAAATTAAAAAAAGGAAAAATATACATACATATATATCAAAGAAAATAATTCAAAAAAAGAAGATATATGTATAATCAAGAAAGTTAATTATACAAGAGAAAAAGAATTAAATTAAAAAAAGGAAAAATATACATACATATATGTGAAAGAAAATAATTCAAAAAAAGAAGATATATAATCAAAAAAATTTTAATTATACAAAACTGAATTGCAACGATTAAGGATCCTACAGGTGAGTGAATCCATCTTTTTTTCTTGTCCTCCTCGACAGCACATTTTAAGAATTTTAAAATATAAATATCGAAAATGGAAGAGTTAAAAACTACAGTGACCACCTTGACCGGTGCGATGAATAGATTTATGGAACAGGTTAGATCAGTTGAGGGAAGAATGAGCAATATAGAAACAACATTACGCGGAGACGCGTTAGGACAGGTTTTAAGTAGGTTAGATCAGCTTGAGAGAACACAAGGAGTTGAAGCTGGTCCTGTTGAAGATGAAGTCAGACCCCTCCAACGACCACGCACAGAAGACGACCTGAAGGATATAAGCCGGTTGCCGGATAGTGTAAAAGAGTTAAGAACATTCGACGGAAATCAGACCCAATATATCTCTTGGGTACACTCTGTGGAATCTATTTTAAAAGATTTCGAAATAGTGAAACAGAAACCAATTTATCGTGCTATTGTGCAAAGCATCCGCCAGAAGGTTATCGGCGCTGCCGATACCGCCTTGGTTTCTTATAATGTGTTTGATGGTGATTGGGGGGAAATCAAAAAGGTCCTTTCTCTTCACTACGCCGACAAGAGGGATGTCCAAACATTGGAACATCAGCTAAACCAGTTGTCACAAGGGTCCTCAACGGTCGATGAGTTCTACTCGACAATCAACCACCAACTGTCATTAATTATAAATAAACTCAAAACTGAGTCCTACGGCGAAGAAACGGTCAGGGCTCTTACTGAAACTTATCGCAATAGATCATTGGACATATTCGTACGAGGATTGAATACGGAGATTTCTCGAATGATTATTATTCAAAGACCTCGCACTCTTCCTGAAGCGTACTCTGCTTGCCTGGAGCTGCAAAACTTGACTATGAGGAATAACATCCTGCACACGAAGGCGAATAATAAAGTGCATGTTTCTAGGTCTACAGAAATAGCAGAAAGGTCAGCACCGCAAAGGCAAATGCCCATGCGTTGGCAACAACAAAACTTCCGTCCAAGACATTGGCAATATGATTACAACCAAACCGCCATGCGAGGAAATAGGTTTAATTTCAGTCCAAGGCCAGCTTTACCGCCTAGATACCCAGCTATTAAACATGAACCGATGGAGGTTGATAGATCGATCCAATCACGTCGGGTAGACTACATGAACCACCCCAGGACCACTCAAAAGAGAAGTGCGCCTCCAGCTGAGCACTTAAATAAGCACTCTCGCCTTTACCATGTAGAAACACCTATAGAAACTGGTGATCTTCAACATGAAGTACAAGAGCATGAGGAGAATTTAGACGATGCCACTAATGAAATAAATTTTATGGGGGCAAGCCATCAAGCTTACCTTACATAGAATATCTAACTACAAATAATAAAATCTCACAATTTTTGATTGATACGGGCTCTAATAAGAACTTCTGTAGTCCGTTATTATCCATAGGTAGTACACTTTTAGAAAAACCAATAATAGTACGATCAGTCGGGGGTGACGTTATCATTGAACGAAAGGTAATAGGACAATTTTTCAAGCATGTGGGAATCGACAAATTAATTTCTTTTTATGTTTTACCTGATCTAAAATCATTTGATGGCATAATCGGAGATGATACTCTTAAAGAACTAGATGCAGTGGTCGATCGCAAGAGAAACATCTTGATCCTCAGGGAGAACATTGAGATTCCGTTGAAAGAGAAAATGTCGAACGCAACAAATTATATCCTGAACGAAGAATTTTCTCCTGACGTTAGAACAAGAATAGATAATCTTATAACCAAATATCAAATACTTTTCGGACCATTAGATGGTAGCGAACTGGCATCTACAAATGTTTTAGCAGAAATCAGGACGAGTACGGATGAGCCGGTTTATACAAAAAGTTATCCGTATCCGTCATGTATGAGAGAAGAAGTTGAAAGACAAATTGAAGAGTTACTTTCTGAAGGAGTGATAAGACCATCGAAAAGTCCCTATAATTCTCCCATTTGGGTCGTAAAAACAAAACCAAAACCTAATGGAGAAAAACAATACAGAATGGTGGTCGATTTTAAACGCCTTAACACGGTTACTATTTCTGATACCTACCCTATCCCTGATATAGCGTCCACCTTAGCCAACTTAGGAAATGTCAAATATTTTACTACAATTGATCTTACGTCCGGTTTCCATCAGATAGCTATGAAACCGCGGGATATTCCTAAAACAGCTTTTTCCACAGTAAATGGTAAATACGAATTTCTGAGATTGCCCTTTGGTTTAAAAAATGCCCCGGCCATCTTCCAGAGGATGATAGATGACGTTTTAAAAGAATACATTGGCAAAATTTGCTATGTATACATTGATGATATAATCGTCATAGGAAAGAATATAGAGGATCATCTTAGAAATATCGACACAATATTCTCAAGGCTTCGTAAAGCTAACTTAAAGGTAAATCTAGAAAAAACTCATTTCATGAAAACCGAGGTTGAGTTCCTTGGATATATGGTGGGTTCCGAAGGTATCAAACCAGACCCAAACAAGGTTAGATCCATAGAAAGTCTACTTCCTCCTACGAACCTGAAAGACCTGAAAAGTTTCTTGGGGATGACCTCCTACTATAGAAGATTCGTTCGTGATTACGCAAAGGTGGCAAAACCACTTACCAATCTAACAAGGGGAGAACTCGCTAGGGTAAAAGCGAGCCAATCCAAAAAGGTACCCATAGATCTAAATAAAGAAGCTATCGTTGCTTTCAATTCTTTAAAGATGATGCTTACTACCGCCGAAGTATTATCTTTTCCGGATTTTGAAAAACCGTTCAATTTGACCACCGACGCGTCCAATTGTGCTATAGGTGCCGTTCTCTCACAGGGTGAAATCGGCAAAGATAAGCCCATAGCTTTTATTTCCAGATCGCTTAACAAAACAGAGGAGAACTATGCAACAAACGAAAAGGAGATGTTGGCTTTAGTTTGGGCACTGGATAACTTAAGAAACTATCTGTATGGAGCAAGGAAAATCAAAATTTATACCGATCACCAACCACTGACATTCGCGCTGGGAAACAGGAATTTTAATGCAAAACTGAAGAGATGGAAAGCCCGGATAGAGGAATATAATCACGAGTTGATTTATAAACCAGGTAAATCAAACTACGTCGCCGACGCCCTTTCCAGGCTGAAAACTGCTTCAAACCACTTATACAATACCTCTACCGACACCGCTAGCGAAAATTCTGAAAGAACACTAACAGCTTCTGAAGTCAACGATAGGGCAACTGATGAAACATTGACAGCTTCTGAGGGTGACGACTCTACCATTCATAGTGCAGAGCAAGACTCATCTGACCTAATACCCCATGTAGAGGTTCCGATAAATGTCTTCAGAAATCAAATCATTATAAGAATCGGAATGGACATCGTGGTTACACTCGATATTTTGTATCCTCCAAACAATGGGATGAGCATTCACTCACTAGCGTGTTAAAAGAGAAATTGCGGCCCAATCTTTTGAATGGAATTAAAATCCCAGAGAGTCTACTTGGACTTATGCAAGAAATATATGTTGATCACTTTAGCCAATATAAAATACGAATAACGCAGAAAATGGTAACAGACATAACGTCTAAAGAACGACAGTTTGAGATTATCGAAACAGAACACAAACGAGCGCATCGTAATTGTAGAGAAAATAGGGAACAAATATTAGAACAATTTTATTTTCCCCGTATGAACGCTAGCATTAGAAAATATGTAGCCGGTTGTGATGTTTACAACCGTTGTAAATATGATAGAAATCCTCCACAGCCACATCACCAGAGAACTCCTGATCCAAGGTACCCATGTGAAATCCTTCATATGGATATTATGGAAATCCAAGGACAGAAGTTCATAACATGTATTGATAAGTTTACAAAATTTGCAAAATTTTTTAGTATTAAGGATAGGTCATTATTGCAAGTAAGGAAAAAATTGATTAAAGTACTACATTTTTTTACAGCACCTAAGGTCCTGGTCACGGACAACGAAAGTAGTTTCATAAGTCCATTAATGGAAACATTCATTAGGTCACTAGGAATTCAGCTATACCTCACCCCTTCACAGCGAAGTGAAGTGAACGGCCAAGTCGAGAGGTTGCATTCTACGATAATAGAAATTTATAGATGTTTAAGAATAGAATATCCCGAGTTATCTGTAAAAGAATTAATAGAAATTTGCGTTGATAGATATAATAACACGATTCATTCAGTGACGAAAAAAAGACCTCGTGATTTATTTTTTAATAGAATCAAAGGAACAAATTACGAACGGTTGGTGTTAGAACAAAAGAAAGTGAATAAAGATCTTAGGCACCTTCTAAAGCGAAACATGGCTGCTCGCAATACAAAAGTGAATAGAAAGAGGCAAAGTCCGAAAAAATATAGAAGAGGTGATAGAATATACGTGGCTATCAAAACAATTAAGGGCAAGAATAAAGCTTTGTATAGAAAAGAAGTAGTGGAAAGGGATAATAGAGTAACGGTGCTGACGAGGAGCGGACGGAGGATTCACAAAGAACACATTAAAAACTTGTTAACACCAAGTTCTAAAAAGAGCTCTCCATAAATGTGAGCTATAAGATTCCTTATTCGTTGCAATAATAAAATTATGAATCACATAACTAATAAAATCAAGAATTACTAAATGAAGAAAGAAAAAAATTATTAATATGAAGAATAATTGGATTAAAAATTAAAAAGAAAATCCAAAGAAATTAAATATTATTTTTTTATTTTTTTTTCTCTCTTAAAAAATATAAATATTACTCTACATTTCCAAAAAAGAATAATTTTTTAATAAAATATATTTCAATAATCTTCTAATAAATTCAAAAAAAAAAAAAACAAAAAAAGGGGGAAGGGTACTTCTTAATTTCTCCTATTATTTTAAGTCACCAAACCGTTTCACAATCGTAATAAATTTTTTCAAAACTTTTCAGCAATGTATTTTAAAATAATAAACTTGATAGCCCTTAGTCTCGTTATCTCTGCAAACGCTGCACGGATTTACCAATATGAAACCCCGCTCGTGTCGTTAAAAATTGGCAGAGGATGGATTGTCGATGGAAATTTTAAATTGGTACACATAATTAATTTGGATGAGTACATGAAAACGACTTCGGATATATCTTCTCTTGTTCGGAACCATATTCCACCTAGTAAAAACAAAGAGTTCATTTTGCACCACTTATCACAAATGCAAGAACGTCTCGGCGAATTGATGAATATCAAACGAAGGATACCCCGATCGATTGATTGGATTGGGTCTGCCTGGAAATGGGTAGCCGGAAACCCTGATGCTGCGGACTGGAACGAAATACTAAAGAGTCAAGATGATATTATCGCTAACAATAATGAACAGTACAAAATCAATGAGGAGCTTCAAAAAACTACGAGGCAGGTCGCAAAGAAAATAAATGAGGTTGTCTCCAGGTTAAATAATATAACAAATGGAAAAGACTACAGTTTAAGCGAGCAGATCACTATTAATGAGGTAATAAATTTGAAAGATGAAATTAACGAAATTGTTCGTGCATGCCAGTTAGCCAAAAATGATATTGTGAACACGAATTTATTAAATCAAGTGGAAATTAGTAGAATAATCGACGAAGTTGAGACACTTCCCTACAGCAATGTAATAGAAGCAATAGAGTACGGAACACCATCCGTATACACAAATGGTTCAGTTTTATTATATATTCTGTCGATACCTAAGTTAGGCAGAGATGCATACAACCTGCTTCTCACAAGAGCCGCTGTTCGTGATGGAAAGCAAATTGATATAGAATTCGACAGGGTACTGGTTAACGAAGCTGAAACGTATGGGGTTACGGGAAACTGCCTATCCATAAACAACTCTACTGTCTGCAAAAGATCATCAGTGACTAGATTACCGGAAGACAACTGTCTATCCAGAATCCTGAAGGGAGGCTCAGCACGATGCAAATACAGACTGAATAAGGAAGATATAATCGAGGTACTCATGGATGATATAATTTACATAACAAATTTTGAGGGCCCAATCAACATTAACGGCGAAGCTAAACTCTTAAATGGTACATACCTTCTACAACTCTCAAACGAATCTGTGGTGATCAAAAATCGCACTTACTCAAGCTTCTCGATGACAAAAACACAAGCCTTGCCGCCTGTACTCGCGAACATAACCCATGACGATTTGCTCTTGGACATTAAATACGTCCACGAAATCAGTCTAGGCAACATTAATCGTCTAGAGAAATTAGGGGCAAAATTTAACAATTCTTTGGGATTTAGTATAACTACAATTGCATTCATGTCGATTTGTATTGCATGGATATGGTACCGACTAACAAGGAAATTGAATCTTCCTACGATCCAGTCAGCGACACCTGCTTCCGACCTACAGATCTGCGGGACGCAGATTTTTAAGGAGGGAGGAGTTAACAACAGTGTCAACGCTGCCGGCAAATTGCATTTCGCCGAGTCAGCATAAAATGAATTTCACAACGTTCACACGCTCATCCGTTCTACTGATAAATACCAAAGGTGTCGAGTAGCATGAGAACGCTTTTCTGCAAGATCAGCGTCTGGGTGTTTGCACATGTTGATGCAACGTGATCATGAACTTGTATAGCAGAAATTATGTTGTAGAACAATTAGTCTTGGCTACGTGTTGAAACGATTCAATTGTGTTAATTAAAATTAAATCTAAAATCTTTTACCCAAATTTCTAATAAATAAAATTGTAAAATCTTCTATCTAAATTTATAATAAATAAAATTAAACAATTTAACTAAATTATTTGTGTTGAAATTATTTCAAGGCGCAGTTGGAGCGCCTTAATTAATTTTTTTAAATATCGTCGACTAAAGGACTTTAACTGGCATTATTGTATTGATACTTTAAAAATAAAACAAAAACAATACGGGCTAATGAGCCTCTTTAATTTAAGTAACAAAAATGTGAACAATTTTGATTTAAATAAAAACAATAAAACTGAAAATAATTTGAGTATAAATGCTACACAAGTTATACGTGCCCAATCTTGTTCATCGCATTTGCTAAGCGATGACAATAAAATAACTACAAACAAGTCGCCTTCTGAACATAGTGTTACGAAAACTAATATGGATAGTGTAGAAAAACCTAAGACGCAAGTGGGAATGGACAGATACATAACTATATTGAAAAGAGGTCGAAGCCCTAAATCTTCGCAGCTTGCACCAATGTCTAAAGTACATAAAGATAAGAACTCTAATGGAATAAGTTCCCTCAATCGTTTTGCTATCTTAGATAGCGAAACAATTGAACCGAAAACGGCACCCAGGTCGTTCAAAACACCTCTAATTTATTTAAGGGAGAAAAACTCGAGCGACTTAATAAAGAAGTTAATTACAGTTATTGGTGAGAACTCATTTTATGTAATTCCCATCAAGCGTGGCAACATTGATGAAACAAAAATACAATTTATTGATGAAAACAGTTATCGTAAAGCAGTAAACGAGTTTGAAAGCTGCAAAAAGAACTTTTATACCTAAAGGTCTACAGGTAGTTTTAAAAGGTGTAGACTCATATGTTGATCCAGTTGAAATTAGAGATAGCCTCCAAAAAGCGGGATTTAAGGTAAAAAGTGTAGACAATCTCAGAAATCGAGAACGTGTCCCTCAACCTCTATTTCGCGTTGAACTGGAACCTGGAGATATGAGATTGAAAAAGAACGAAACGCACCTTATTTATAACTTGAGATATCTGTTGCACCGCAAAATAAGCGTAGAGGAACCGCATAAGCGATCAGGACCCGTACAGTGTCTAAATTGCCAATATGGTCATACTAGGGCTTACTGCAAGTTGCCTCCGGTTTGCGTTGTTTGTGGAGAGCTACATTGTTCCGCCCAATGCGACAAAGCAAGGGATGACTCGAACTATAGAGACTGTCCAGTTTTTTCCATTGTTAGGTAAAACACCCAAAAATTAAATACTCCTGCTAAGCACCCGCAATATCGATCAAATGCTCATTATCCTCAGCTAGCCCAACCAACAACCCAACATCTTTCATACGCGGATATGTTAAAAACCAATCATGTTTCAGTACATAAAGCGACACCGACAAATAATTCTACTCCAAATTTGCAATCGCATCCTAAAAAACAAACACCATCTGGTAATTTTAATCGTCTCGAAGCAAGCATCGATATTAGTGCATTCTTTAAACAGTTTTATGAGCTCTATGAGCAGCATGATACAAGAAATGGTACATAGCAATCTACTATGTTGCAGGCGTTACTTAACAAACCATGAACTGTTCAAAAATATGTTTCTGGAACGCAAACGGCTTGCGCCAACACAATAATGAACTCGAGTACTTCCTTAAGAAGGAACAAATTGATGTCATGCTGGTTGCAGAGACTCACTTAACAACAAATAGTTTTTTTTAAATAAATGGCTATAACTTATATGACACCAAAGACCCCCGTGGCAGAGCATGTGGTGGTTGAGCAATATTAATAAAGGCTCGAATCAAATATTATTTACTGTGTGATTTTTGAGAAGATTACCTTCAAGCAACAAACATCTGCATTGAAGAATTTCATCAAAGATTAGTTATTTCTTCGACCTATACAAATATCAGAGAGTCAGTACAGCGATTTCTTCAAATCACTAGGTCCCTGTTTCATAGCATCAGGCGACTACAACGCTAAACATACGTTTTGGGGATCACGCCTAATAACTCCAAAAGGACGTATTTTGTTTAACGCGATCTCAAAAATGCGTCTGAATGTGATATCGAGTGGACAACCCACCTATTGGCCTACTGATCGGCAAAAAATACCTGATGTTATTGATTTTGGCGTGATTAAGGGTATTCCGGGAGAAATGATTAAAGCTGAAGCGTCACTTGAATTATCCTCAGATCATTCACCCACTATCGTCTATATATGGGACAAACAAAACATCATATCACCAACGACTAGCACAAGCATTAATTGGTTGAAATATAGAAAGTATCTTAGTACTCATTGTTCGGAATTGAAGACGTAGAGCGGAGTCTTATGATTTTGACTAAAACCTCAAATCAGCTGCCCAACATTCAACAATAACCCGACAACTAGCTAGATACAATCAAATTTATTCTGCAGATATCGAACGGCTTTTGGCTGAAAAAAGAAAAATTCGTAGAGAATGGCAATCACTGAGATCTCCTCTACTCAAAAGCAGACTTAAAGAATGCACGAACCGGCTAAGAGAGATTCTAGTATCTCGAAGAGTAGCATCCCTTAAAAACTATTTGGGAGACCTAGACGCAACTCCTCAATCAGATTATTCATTATGGCGTGCTTGTAGAAACCTTAAAAGGCCAGTCGTACGTAAGCCTCCCTTGCGAACTTCAGCTGGAGGCTGGGCAAGGAGTAATACCGAAAAAGGCAATTTATTTGCTGGACATTTGGTTTTTACCCCAAATATATCAACTGATGTAGTTGAGTTGCCAATTGGCGAGGCTAGTGCTGCAGTACCGATAAGATTTGAATTTGGTGATATTGAAAGGGCAATAACGGATTTAAACACCAAAAAAGCCCCTGGCCTTGATAAAACCAGTAACAAGATGTTATTTGAGTTGCCCCGTATAGCTCTCAGAATCGTTCTTTTTATTTTTAATGCCATTTTACGTCTTGAGTACTTCCTCACAGAGTGGAAGGTGTCCTTGGTTACCATGATTTTTAAACCAGGAAAAGACCACACAAAATTTGAATCATACAGACCTATAAGCCTTTTATCAAATATGTCACAGCTGTTTGAGAGGATGTCAACCCTATTCTAAGAGACGAAGAATGCATTCCAAACCATCAATTCGTATTCAGGAAAAAACATAGTACGATCGAACAAACTCACAGGTTAGTCAATGTTATTAAGAAGACTTTTGAAGAGAGAAAATACTGCTCTGCGCTTTTTATCGACGTTTCTCAAGCATTCGATAAGGTATGAAGGTCTAATATATAAGCTAAAACTGAATTTGCTCGTAAACCTATATAAGCTGCTATATAGTTATTTAGCCGAACGAAAATTTATTATGAGATTTTTTGAGCTCACCCGAGCCAATCGAAGCCGGAGTTCCCCAAGGTAGTATTGTTATCGCTTGCGGCGACGGTCGTTCGAAAAAGGGCGAATTTAACAACCAAATAAAAAGAGCCAAGTTTCTAATTAATTGGTTTAGGTGTTTATTTCTATTTAAAAAATATTACAATTAACAAATGTAAATATACATATAAGAACAAATGTACTTACCGCAGTGATTTCCTTTAACGAACTAATTTTACTTGTTAAAATAATTCAAAGTTGAGCCAAGAATTCTTTATGTATTAAATACATCAAAAAATAACGGGTCAACTTAACGAAACAAAAGCACTGCAGAATAATATTGTTACACATAAAACTAACTGATCATTTACAATCATACATATGTATAAACAAATAGTAAAAAAGGGAATAAAAATACATAATATGAATATACATAAATGATCAAGAGACAAAATAACAAGACATTTAGGCAACTCACAGACTGAAAAATCAAAATAAATAAATTCACACAAAATAATAAATGTTTCCAGTTTTATGAGCCATTAAGCGACATCCCCACCCCCGTGGATCAACCACGATTCACTTCTCCAATTCAAGGACTGCAAGTTTGGAAACAGGACGCATCAGGACACCAGTGCTAGTACGGACATCAGCACGACGTATAATATCATCTTTACCACCATAAAGAAAATTAGGGCCACTGATCCAGCTGGATTCATTCGAAAAGTCGACCTGAGACTGATGAAACCATTAGGATGGTTTCATTGATATTGGTGGGCAGCCATCTCCAATCTGCTGGGCTAGTGGAATCTAGAATTTCTGTGATTCGATGGGCAACAAAAGGCTTGTATCTACGATTTTCTGAGCCTATCCAATTAATCACAGTAGAGGAATCGCTCCAACAAATAAACCGAGAAACCTTCATGGAATGCTTCTTCAAAATCGTATCCAATAATCGAGTACCCAAAACAGCAGCCTGAAGTTCAAGCTTTGGAATACTCATCGTTTTTATAGCGGCAGCTACGTTTATGCAGCTACGAAGGATACTTCAACTTTTCCATCAGGATATATGGACCTCCAGTATGACGCGGCACCAAATGCATCCTCACTAGCGTCGACAAAATATGTAGCTCCAGACGGATAGGAATGCCATTTCTAAAATAACAACGAGGCACTTTCACATTAATAACATTTTTTAGCTCTTGGCGCCAAATATTCCACATGTCATATAAGTCATTGGGCAAAGGGTCATCCCATCGGACATCGTACCTCCATACCTCACGCATCAACAGTTTAGCCGTAATCATAAAGTTGCTCAATAGGCCAAGTGGATCGAAAACAGACATTACCACACTAAGCAACTCTCGTTTTGTAGGAGCCTTCAAACCATTTATGACATCAGCATTCACGTTGTGGAACCTCAACTCAAACCTGAAAGTATCATCTGGTTGCCAGTACATACCTAGGACTTTTTCTGACTGCAGCTCGTTGATATCGCTGGAAAAGTTCACCGGCTTCTCCATAGCACCTTTAAGAGCCACAATTACCTCAGACGAATTGGATGAAAAATTTCTTAGCTCGAATCCAGCTGACTTATGGATGTCACGAACTTGTTGGGCAACTTCAACAGCTCTTTCAGGTGTTGGAAAACTGTCGACGAAATCATCCACATAATGATGATCGAAGATAGACTTCACCACACGAGGGTATTTTTCCCGATAGCTTAGGGCGTTGGTTTCTTTGACATAATGGGCTACGCAGGGCGAACAAGCAGCGGCAAATGTCATCACGACCATCTCATAAGTATCTGGAGGCTTGCTGTCATCATCGCGCCAAAGGAAGCGTTGGGAACATCTGTCTACAGGAGCCACAAGGACCTGGTGAAACATCTCTTTAATGTCGCCGAAAACTGCAACAGTTCCAACTCAAAAGTTGAATAAAATAGACGGCAAAGGCTTATATTGCTGAGGACCCTTTAAGAGCATGGAATTCAACGAAACGGCTTCAACAGTTGCAGCAGCATCAAAAACTAGCCGAAGCTTTCCAGGCTTGTTGGGGTTGACCACTCCAAAGTGAGGAAGATACCAAGTTCTAGGGCAAACACCAGAAGCTTCATTAGGCAACAATTTCCTTGCATACCCCTTTGACACGTAATCGTTCATGATGGACTTGTAGGCTTCGCCAAAATCCGGAATTCTCTTCATTTTCCTCTCAATACCATTGAGTCTATTTAGAGCCATGGAATAACTGTCTGGCAGGACTACATCATCAGAGTGCCACAAGAGCCGGGTTTAAAATCTTCCTTCAACTTTCACAGTAGTATTCATCATTATTTGACGAGCTCGAGCAACCTCCTTCGATTCTATGACCGGTAAGACCTTGACTCCAAAATTTTCGATTTCAAAATAATTTGCCACCAAGTCGTAAAGTGTCTGCTCAGGCTGAACTGTCAACAAACATAAAGTAGAGTTTGATGGCTTACCCTTCATCGGACCAAAAACGACCCAACCCAATGGTGTGTTGGCAGCATAGGGACCACTTTCTTCCAAAGGCCCAATTTCATCAGGAAGACCAAGATGGCAGTGATCTAATCCTATCAGGACTTTAGGGTCCACACCATTGTATAATTTAATTGGTAAACCAGGATGAGCGCTTAAATCCATATTGAAACTCTGAGCCGGCAATTTCAAATTCGAGACACCATAAACATTTTTTAAAGCATATTTTCTTTGCTTACCAATACCACTTACTTGCAGATCAACCACAGATGCCATTTCTTCAGATTCCTTACCAGCGTACCAGTGCAAGTTCAATTTACTTTGATGCCCCCGGAGGCCCAGTTGCCTCACCAAGGAGCTGTCCATCATAGTAACCGAAGAACCTTCATCCAACAACGCGTAAGTTTCAACCTTGTTACTAGGACCATAAAGTACAATAGACACAACTCGAAACAGCAGTACGCTCTTATCTGCAGGACGGGATACACAGCTCAAGACATACGCACTTCCATTTGATGAACCACTTGGGGCTTCTGACTCACTTGGCCCAGAATATTTTTCGCGATTATTATTAATTTGTACATCATGTAGTAATTTGTTATGTTTTCGCAGGCAACCATCGATGGGACACTCTTTTCGTTTACGGCAACTCCTACTAGGATGCCCCGAGCCAAGACACGAAAAACACATTAGACCATCTGTCAGGCACACTCAATGAGCTAAATTTTTTACGCACAAATAATTTATGATTACCCTGGCACATAGGGCATTCTTATTTATGTTGACCATTAAGGGCGTGGAGGACAACTTTTCTTTTAGGTTCACTATAATTTCGATTACTACTCACCCATTGAATAGTTTGCACCAAATCAGCAACATCTTTGAGCCACCTGTTAAAATCCAAAACCGTTGGATATAGCTTAATTGTTGAGGAATAGCGGGCCCACTCCATTCGTTTGCTCAAGGGAAGCTTACCAACCAATTCATCCATTAATGTAGGATTCGCTAAATGCTGTTGTCCATTGGCAGATTCCAAAAAGGCGGCAAGATTCTGCACCTTAACAGCAAATGGCACAAGTCGATCAATAGCACTCGCACTAATGGGCTGAATTTCTTTCACTTGTTGGAGCTGACATCGGATAAGCATTTCTGGACGACCATATCGAAAACGCAACTGCTCCATCACCACATTGACGTTATCCGGATGTATGAGCAACGATTTAACACTCTCCCTTGCATCACGCTTTAATGCCTTTTGGAGCCGAACACAATTTTCAAAATTATTGTAATTATAAACAGCAGAATTACTAAAGGCTGTTGAAAAAATGGGCCAATCCTCAGGTGTATCACTAAATTCCGGCAGGTCATATATTTTTCTGTGCACTGCCATCGAACCGCCATTTTGAGACACAAAATTATTTGGCGGTAACATTTGTGTTAAAGGCGATTGGCTTGCACAAAAACCGGTACTATTTTCATTGCAGCTAACACACGAAAATGGCGTACGGCAATGGACAAAACTTTCTGAGCAGTCAGCAGCTGGACCTGGAGTGTATTAATTTGGCTTTGCAAGTCTTCCAAATTGATACCGGAATTGGATTGGGGAATCGGAAGCTGTTGGCTAGGTTGAACCGTGGCTGAGGGCATGTTGGACGCGGCCGTGGAAGTGGTGGCTATGCTACCCGAGATTCCAGCGCAGGTGGAACTCGTAGACATTGCGACAGCGGCAGGGGCAGATAATATTTTATCACTTATTTGAGCAGTACTTACGATTGTGTTGGTTACTCCTGAGGTGTAGGCATTGCTGTTCCGGCGGCAGAGGAACTGGTAGACAGCAAAGGAGCTCCAGCGGCAGTGGGAGCCAATTGCTGTGACGGCAGATATGTTCCGGCAGATGGAGAACCACTATTATTTTGGCTTGATGTTGTCTGCAATTGTCTGCAAAAGCTTTTTCTCACTGGCGATCGTTGCATTATGAACCACAAATATTCTTTAAACAATTTTTGTCCCGGCAGACGAGGAACCACTTTAAAAATTTTTAAATATATTTTTATTTAACGGCAGGCAATATCCAATAAAAATTATTTATTCCGGCTGACAAGGAACCACTTCAGCAAAAATTTATTTTCTCTTCGACAGAGAACCAATTGTTCGGGCAGGCAAGGAACCACAATAAATTTTTCCAAAGAATGGTCAGCTAGGAACCACAAAAATTTCCGCACAAAAGCTGCGAAATAAAATTTATTCTCCAATAAATGTTCCGGCAGTCAGGGAACCACACAGAAATAAATTTATTCCTCACAAAAATGTTCCGGCAGTCAAGGAACCACAAACAAATAAATTTATTCTTCAAAAAATGTTCCGGCAGTAAAGGAACTACAAACGAATTTAGTTTTAATTGTTCCGGCAGGCAGGGAACCAAATCTTTCGCCAAAGTATTGCGAATTTAATTTTTTTTATTAATTGTTCCGGCGGGCATGGAACCACTTTTGACGTCAATAAAAATTTTTTATTAATTGTTCCGGCGGGCATGGAACCACATTTTTCACCAAATAAAATGCGAAATAAAATTTTCAAATATATTTTTATTTAACGGCAGGCAATGTCCAATAAAAATTATTTATTCCGGCTGACAAGGAACCACTTCAGCAAAAATTTATTTTCTTTTAGACAGAGAACCAATTGTTCCGGCAGGCAAGGAACCACAATAAATTTTGCCAAAGACCACAATGGTCAGCTAGGAACCACAAGAATTTCCGCACAAAAGCTGCGAAATAAAATTTGTTGTCGCTGGCGGCGACGGTCGTTCGAAAAAGGGCAAATTTAACAACCAAATAAAAAGAGCCAAGTTTCTAATTAATTGGTTTAGGTGTTTATTTCTATTTAAAAAATATTACAATTAACAAATGTAAATATACATATAAGAACAAATGTACTTACCGCAGTGCTTTCCTTTAACGAACTAATTTTACTTGTTAAAATAATTCAAAGTTTTAACTATTTATTTATTTATTTATTTATTTATTTAAGGTCTACGGATAAAATCCTTGCAGACCGTTTAATCTAATAATAGTAATTACAATAGTATTTTATTCACAATTATTGAGATGTAAAATTATATTACGCTTTATGACATTTACGTTTACAGAGAAATCAATTAGAAAATATAGTTCGTTAAATGTTTTACATAATCCTCTTAAAGAATCAGCGTTAGCATAATTAGTATGAAGACCTTTTAAGTAAATTGCCAATGAGCCAAGAATTCTTTATGTATTAAATACATCAAAAAATAACGGGTCAACTTAACGAAACAAAAGCACTGCAGAATAATATTGTTACACATAAAACTAACTGATCATTTACAATCATACATATGTATAAACAAATAGTAAAAAAGGGAATAAAAATACATAATATGAATATACATAAATGATCAAGAGACAAAATAACAAGACATTTAGGCCACTCACTGACTGACAAATCAAAATAAATAAATTCAAACAAAATAATAAATGTTTCCAGTTTTATGAGCCATTAAGCGACAAGTATATTGGGGCCATTTTTATACTTATTGTATACTTCAGACATGCCAACTAGTAACCGAGTCCACACATCGACATTTGCTGACGACACTTCTTTTTTAAGCATTCACGAAAGACCCGAAGTAGCATCACGATATATCCAATTTAGAAAAATGGTTGAAGAAATGGAGAATAAAAGTTAATGAACAAAAATATGCTCACATAACTTTCACACTGCGTAGACAATCTTGCCCCCCTATTCGGATAAATAACCAAATGATACCTCAGCTTTCAGACGTCAAATATCTCGCAATACATCTTGACCGGCGCCTTACATGGAAACGCCACATAGAAACAAAGTTAACACAAATGAAGTTGAAAGCAGTCCAACTAAACTGGCTTATTGGCAGAAATTCTACTTTAGCTTTAGATTGCAAACTTTTATTATACAAGTCGATTCTAAACCCAATATGGTGTTATGGCATTCAATTATGGGGCAATGCCTCAGCTAGCAACGTAGGTAAAATACAAAGGCACCAAAATAAGATTCTTCGTATAATTACATCTTCTCCTTGGTATATAAAAACTCGAACATTCATAAAGATCTAAACGTGCCATCAGTTAAAGCAGAAATAGCGAAACTTGCCATAAGATATTTAAAGAAGCTTGAAACTCATCCGAATCCACTTGCCCGTAACATACTAAATGGACCTGGTTACATTCGACTAAGAAGGAGGGACACTGCTTCTCTCATCCGTACATCAGAGGGATAACCCGCAAATTACAGTAACCGTGAAACAACATTTTTTTTGTCCAGCACTGGTTGGACTTACCAAGTATATTTATATTTTTAGACTTAAAATATGAGTAATTATTGATAGTTCAATTATATTGAAGATACAATAAATAAAAATTGCGAAAAGAAAATCTTCCTCGAATATAATATAATCATTGTATAATTACCGACTTAAAGAAACATGATTTTAAGTTTGTACGTTTTGAAGTCTGTTTTTTTTTGGAAGAATTATTTTAAACTTTTGTTAACCGAACTAACACAGGGTTGTAAACGTTGAAACTACAACCGAGTTGTAACACAATTTAAATTCCACTTAAAAGTTTTTGACAAGTTGAGTTGTAATTGATAATACCAAATTGTAAAATTTCAACTGAAGTAGAGTTGATTTGTAAACCGTAATAGGGGCCTAAGTTATTTCGTGATTTCGGCCGAAATCAACTTGAAATTACGTAATTGGCATACATTTTACCATTGCCCAAATTACAACTTTCTACTTAATTTCGTCGAAATTAACTTGAAATTACGATAGACAACGCTGGTTTTGTTGAAAAAGCTACTTTTTTTCAACAATGACCATATTTAAAACCATGAAAGTGTGCTTTTGCCAGAAGAAATTAAAAAGTCAAATGAAATAATGGAAAGGAGTCGTAAAGTAGCTTTGGATTGAGGAACACGTGCGCGCGTCTTTGTCATTATCGTTTAAGGTCAATCAGGCCGTCTTTGTTGCTCGGTCTTCAAGTGGTTTGCGTCTCCCTCTCGCACTGGATGATTGGTTTCCACGGTTAGCTGTACCGTGGTACAGTTAATTGGTGTTTGCATTAATCAGCCACGTGTAATCGCTTGAGTTATCGTGTATAACCTAAATTGTTTGCATAAATTGAATTCGAAATCAAGAAACAACATGAAAAATTAAAAAATAAATTAGAGAAAAAGATTTACATACATTTGACGAAGGGAATAAAAGAAGGATTTGCAACAAAAAAATTAAATAAATAAACACTACATATGACCAGAAAAATTCTACAACAGGAAAAACCAAAATAAACAAAACATTGTTTTCAACCTAACCGTCGTTTCTCGACAAGACCAAAAGCTGCAAATAAGAACCTAGTGTTTACGGCAGCTTTTTACCATTTGGCACCAACATTGTTGCTCTATATGAGCAACAATCCAGAAGAAGAAGAAGAAAAAAATGAAAATATATACATAATTTTACATTAATTTATTTATAGTGTAGTTTTTAATGTTCGTGTATATTTTAAATTAATATTAAAGTCTTGTGCAAAAGCTTAGGTGAGAGAATTAAATTATACAAGTGTTACTAAACGAGCTGTTTGCGAAATTAACTCAAATGTCAAAAAGCCCAGTATGAACACTTTAGATTTTGTTCGTAATTTCAGCGCACTTTCAAGGTTTTAAATATGGTCATTGTTTACAAAAAGTAGCTTTTTCTACAAAACCAGCGTTGTAATTTCAAGTTAATTTCGACGAAATTAAGTAGAAAGCGGTAATTTTTGCAATGGTAAAATGTATGCAAATTACATAATTACAAGTTGATTTCGGCCGAAATCACGAAATAACTTAATTTCGTGGCAGCCTAAACGGGCTATAAAGGCAAAACTATTGATAATTTTTTTTCCAGTTATTGCAACCAAACAATGATTCTGGCGAAACTATTTGCAATCCCGTTTTATAGGCTTTAGAAGAAAACAAAATACCATTCAAGAATTTTATTGGTTTTGCAACGGACAATGCTTCAACTATGGAATAAAAAAATAAAAGAAAAAATTACCAAACTTATTTCATAATGATTGCGTTTGCTATTCTATAAATTTAATTTTTAATTCCGGAGGAAGTTGAACTACTTCTTGAAAATATTTTTAAATATTTTAAAAGTTCAAAAAGGCAGCTTGAACTTAAAGAATTACAAAACATTTCTGATGTACCAGAACACAAGCTATTAAGACTTAGCGACACTAGATTGTTATCTTTTGAGTCTGTTGCAAGAAGAACAGTAGATCAATGGTCAGTTTTGCAACACTTTTTTGTTTGTGCGCAGTTCGAAAAAAATGCCTCCAATTTAGAAAAAATACGTATCATTCAAGGTTTATCTCCTAAAAATAAAGTTTATTTAAAATTTTTGGTGTTTATTAAAAGCATGAACAAATTAAACACACATTTTTAAAGTGAGTCTTCTCAGATTATATATCTTGTTTGCTCCACCAAAAACATTTTATTAGAATTGTTAAAAATTTTCTAAAAAAGAATATATAAATAACTCAAAAACAGAAACTAGAGATTTTCTTAATATTTTGTACGTTAATAATATAAAGTGAAATATGTGCTGAAGGACTTTCAAATTTTTTTTATTAAAAGTAAAATATTAATTTTTTATCAAAAATTGTGTGGAGAAATAGTTTCAAGAATTAACATTAAAGATGAAAAGCTTCATGAACTAACGAATTTCGATCCAGTATTTATTAAGTCTTATAAGGAATACCTTATTTTGAGCTAGTTTCAGAGTTTAGCTATGTAATAACTGATCCAGAGGCGTTTATTACAGAACTAAAGCTATTAGAACGTAAAACGAATGATGAAAACTATGAGCACTTATTTGAAATTTCTGATGCCGAACAATTTTGGCATGAAGTAGGAAGTTTAAAAAATAGGTTTGACGAGAATTTATTTTCAAACTTATCGAACTTCTAGACATACATATTCAGTTGCTGAACGTATTTTTTCATAGCTAGCACTATTTTTTTTTTTTTTTGTTCATTTATTATTATTGTATCTTCAATAATTTTTGAACTTGAATACTTTTAAGTCCAGCCAGACTAGACAAAAATAATGCTTGTTTTACGGTTTTTTCAATCATATGCCGGTCATGCCCCTGTTGTACGGCCAAGAAAAGCAGTATGTCTTCTTTTCAGTCGATTGTAATTAGTAGCACTATTTTTTTTTTTTTTGTTCGTTTATTATTTATTGTATCTTCAATAACTTTTAAACTAACAATAATTACTCATATCTTAAGTCTAAAATAAAAAAATATACTTTTTAAGTCCAGCTAGACAAAAATAATGTTTGTTTGACGGTTTTTCCAATCATTTGCGGGTCATCCCTCTGATCAGAAAAGCAGAATCTCTTCTTTTGAGTCTAATGTAACCAGGTTCACTCAGTATGTTACGCGCCAAAGGGTTTGGATGAGATTCAAGCTTCTTTAGATACGTTACTGCATGTTTCGCTATTTCTGCTTTGATGTTTAGGTCTTTGTGGATGTTCGAGTTTTTATATACCAGGGAGCAACTGTAATCATACGTAGAATATTTTGGCGCTTTGAATTTTTTCTACATTGCTAGCTGAGGCAGTGCCCCATAATTGAATGCCATAACACCAAATTGGTTTGAGGATCGACTTGTACATAAGAAGTTTACAATCTAAGCTCAGGGTATGATTTCCTACGCAGTGTGAATGTTATATGAGTGCATTTTTTTCATTCACCTTTATTCGCCATTTTTTCAAACATTTTTCCAAATTGAGTTAGTGGTCTTGTAAAAGTTGAGTCGCTACTTGGGCGCTTTCATGAATACTTTAAAAAGCTGTGACATCCGCAAATGTTGATGTGTGGACTCGGATGCTAAAAAAAACTTTCGATCCGTTAAATAATTTTTAAGAGCCTATACAAATTTTCGGGCAACTGACTTATATATTAGGGCTTCGTGCCAAACCTTACCGAACGCTTGAGAAACGTCGATAAAAAGCGCAGAACAATATTTTATTTCTTCAAAGGTTTTTTAATAACATTTACTGACATTTACTTTATTTACTGACAACATAGTACGATACAACAAACATACAGGTGTTTGTTGGATCGTACTATGTTGTTTTCTAAAGCCGAATTGATGGTTCGAAATATATCCTTTCGCGCTAAGAATTGTATTCAGCTTAGTTATTAATATTCTCTCAAACAGCTTTGATATGTTTGATAAAAGGCTTTTAGATCTGTATGATTCTACTTTTGTGTGGTCTTTTCCTGGTTTAGGAATCAAAGTAATCAAAGACACCTTCCAATCTATGGGAAAGTACTCAAGACGTAAGATGTCATTAAAAACAAAAAGAATAATTCTGCGACCTATACGGGGCAACTCAACTAACTTCTTGTTACTTGTTTTATCAACGCCAGGGGCTTTTTTGGTGTTTAAATCCGTTATTGCCCTTTCAATATCGCTAAATTCAAATGGGGTATTAAGGCACTAGTCTCTACTGGTGGCAACTCAACTATATCAGTACATATATTTGGAGTGAAAACCTTCTTTAAATGTTCAACAAATTAATTGCCTTTTTCGGTATCATTTCTTGCAAAGTCTCCACAAGAAGTTCGCAAGGGAGGCTTACGTACGACTGGTCTTTTAAGGTTTCTACTTGCACGCCATAATGAATAATCTGATTGTGCAGTTGGGTCGAGTAATTTTTCAGAGATGCTACTGTTCCAGATTCTAGTAGCTGTCTGAGTTGAGTTGAGAGGATCTTTATGATTGCCACCCTCTTCGAATTTTTCTATTTTTTAGCCAAGAGCCGCTCGATATCTACAAAATAAATTTGATTGTATCTAGCTGGTTGTCGGGTTACTGTTGGGCAGCTGATTTAAGGTTTTGATCAAAATCAATTAGACTCTGGTCCACGTCTTCTGGTGTTCTTAGCGGCATGTTTTCCGAACAATGAGTACTGAGAAACTTCCTATATTTCAACTAATTAATGCTTGTGCTAGTTGTTGGTGACACGATATTTTGTTGTTTCCATATATAGACAAGAGTGTGTTAATGATCTGAGGATAAATCAAGTGACGCTTCAACTTTAATCATTTCTCTCGGAATACCCTTAACCACGCCAAAATCAATAACGTCAGGTATTTTTTGTCGATCAGTGGGCCAATAGGTGGGTTGTCCACTCGATATCACATTCAGACGCATTTTTGAAATTGTGTCAAATAAAACACGACCTTTTGGAGTAATTAGTCTTGATCCCCAATGTTTAGCGTTGTAGTCGCCTGATGCTAAGAAACAGGGACCTAGTGATTTGAAGAAATCACTGTATTGACTTTCTGATATTTGAAATCTAGGAGGTGAGTATATCGAGAAAATAACGAAGTTTTGATGAAATTCTTCAATGTAGATGTTTGTTGCTTGAAGGTAGTCTTCACAAAATTCCCACAGTAAATAATGTTTGATTCGAGCCTTTATTAGTATTGCTGAACCACCACATGCTCTGCCACGGGGGCCTTTGATGTCATATAAGATATAGCCAGTTATTTTAAAAAAACTATTTGTTGTTAAGTGTGTCTCTGCAACCATCATGACATCAATTTGTTCCTTCTTAAGGAAGTACTCGAGTTCGTTGTTGTGTTGGCGCAAGCCGTTTGCGTTCCAGAAGCATATTTGTAAACAGCTCATGGTTTGTTAAGTAACTCCTGCGGTATAGTAGATTGCATGCGTACCATTTCTTGCATCATGCTGCTCATAGAGCACATAAAACTGTTTAACGAGTGCACTAATGTCTCGATGCTTGCTTCGAGACGGCTAGAGGATGGAATTTGTTCTTTAAGTTCCTGCTGCAAATTAGGATTCGAAATAGACTTAGGTAGTGGTTTTAGCACTGGAGCACGATTAGTTTTTAAAATATCTGCATATGAAACGTTTTGAGCGGATGGCTGGGGTAATAGCGGGTAATAAGCATTTGCTAGATATTGTGCTTGCTTGGGAAGAGTAACAACATTTTTGGAAGTCTTCTTTACCATAACATAAACAGGGTAACCTCTGTAGTTAACAGTGTGATTGCCACCACAGTTGCTACATTTCTTGACTTTTGAGTCGTTCCTAGATTTGTCACATTGGGCTGTACCATGAAGCTCGCCGCACACCACGTAAACTGGTGGTAGCTTACAATATGCCCTAGTATGACCAAATTCCTGGCAGTTCAAACATTGGACAGGTCCTGATCGTTTGTTCTTATACAGTGATTTTGCGGTGTAATAGGTATTTAAGACTATAAATGGGATGCGTTTCATTCTTTTTTAATCTGATGTCCCCCGGTTCCAATTCAGCTCAAAATAGTGGTTGAGGGAGGCGCTCCCGATTTCTGAGATTAGCTACGCTTTTTACCTTAAAACCATTTTTTTGAAGGCCAGCTTTTATTTCCTCTGGATCAACACATGAGTCTATACCTTTGAGCACAACCTGCAAACCTTTACCACTTTTAAGTTGGTATGTGTAAAAGCTCTTTTTTTGGTTCTCTAATTCGGTTACTGTTTTACGAAAATGTTGTTCATGAATAACCTGTATTTTTGTCTAACTGATGTTGCCACGTTTAATAGGAATAACATAAAAAGTGTTTTCGCCGATTAAAGAAATCAAATTATTTATTAAATTGTTCGAATTTTGTTCTCTCAAATAAATTGGAGGTGGTTTGAACGACTTGTTTAAAATTGTGGACTCGTTTGTTTCACAAACTGCACAAGTTTACTCCTAAACTCAATTGGGCCAAAGATTTTTGGTATTGTTACAGCTTTGGATGCACCAAAAAACCCAAACGATCTTACGTATGAAGATCTGATACAGCTTTTACAGCAGCATTTATCTCCTCAACATAACGTTTTAGTTGCCCAGCATCATTTCCTGTCGAAATACCAGGAAAATATTTCAATAGCAGAGGGTCCTGTAGCTTAAGTGGTTAGCACGTTGACTACTAAGCAATGGTCACGAGCTCAAATCTCAGCCGTGGCAACATCAATT
Source organism: Phasia obesa (assembly GCA_949628195.1). Classification (NCBI taxonomy): domain Eukaryota; kingdom Metazoa; phylum Arthropoda; class Insecta; order Diptera; family Tachinidae; genus Phasia; species Phasia obesa. Next base: position 64,141,181 of record OX451219.1, read on the forward strand.
TTTCTGATATGTATTAATTTTTCTTTATAATAATGCATATCACAGTGCCCTCCTTCGCCAGTATTACCACATAGCACTAAATCGCCGGCGAAGTAAAATAATTATAAATTGGCTATGCTAGCTTTAAACTAATTCGCCTAAATAACACCAGAGGCGCTGCAATACTGTTCTAAAAATAATCATAACGTGCAATCGCAGTGTTGCCAGAATCGAAGCTTTACTATCACTAACCATCTGTCTTATCTACTACTATCCCTTTCCAAAGGAAGTACCACAGTTAATGTAGGCATTAACTGCCTGAGTGGTGGTACTTCTCTTAAAAAAAAAAAAAAAAAAGAATACGTTGCAAAACTGAGGGAGGATATTGGTACCTGTGAATTTTACTGCGAGTGTAAGAAGTCTGTGCCAGATATTTTCCTTCGGGCGCAGTTCATCAGAGGCATAAAAGGTAATGCAATACGTGAGCAACTATTACAAAACAAACTATGTGGGTTTTCTGAAATCGTAACGAAGGCTTTAGCACTAGAAGCAGCAAAGCATGACTCAAAGCAACTTGCACAAAAGTCAAATCAGTCAATATCGGCAGAAATCAACAAAATTTCAGAAGGGAAAAAATTTCAACACAACCGTAAGTCAAATAAAAACAAATCAAAGAAAGAAAAATTCGATTTTAAATCGTTGGGACTTGATGGTCTTTGTCTAAGATGGGACAAAAAAAATCATTGCGCTAAGGTTGTTGTAAGGTTGTCCTAGTACCAAACATAACCTCAAATGCTCGGAATGTGGTAAAAGTGGACATGTGGTCAAGGTTTGTATTAAAGCACGTTTAATGTTCATCAAAATACTTCTGAAGATTCAGACAAATTTTTTACAACCATAAAAATTGAAGGGAAACCTATAAAATTTGAAGTTGATACGGGTTCAAAATTTACGTTTTTGCCCAGAAACTTGTATTCTAAACTCAACCTAAAAGCTCTTCTTTCAACGTCAGAGACTTTTAAGTAGTACACATCTGATCCGTTTACAGTTGATGGCAAAGTCCAGGTTCAAATACAACATAATGGTTCATCTATACGAGAAGAAATATACATCGTTCCTGAGGATTTCACAGCTATTATGGGTCGTGATTGGTGTCAAAATTTAAAACTCAAAATTAATTTAGACGGGATCAGCACTGTTAATCAAGTAAGTAATTCAGATTCATTTAATTCGATTTTTGAAAACTTTAAAGACATCTTCCAACCAAAAATTGGTTGTGTAAAGCAGTATACAGTGTCTCTTAAATTACGTAACAACGTGAAACCCATTTTTTATAAACAGCATGAAATACCATACGCCCTAATTGAAAAAGTTAATCACGAACTAGACCAGCTAGAATAAGGTGGAATAATTTCGAAAACCGAAACCAGTGATTGCGGTTCCCCCTTGGTAGTGATACCAAAGGTTGATGGAGGGGTGCGTTTGTGCTTTGATTATAAGTTAGGTGTATTTGATCGCCTTATAGACGCCCATAGCCTAATACGGAAAATTCAAAACATTTTCAATAGTCTGAGAAATTCAAGATATTTTTGCAAACTTGATCTGTACAAAGCTTATATACAAATCCCAGTGAAGAGTCAAGTAGGATACAAACGATTGCCACTCACCGGGGCACTTACAACGTAAATAGACTTTCGTTTGGCATCAAAACTGCCTCTTCCGAATTCAATAGAATTCTAAGTCAAATTTTACAAGATGTCCCCAAAACTGAAGCGTATTTCGATGACAGCGTCATACATGGTGAAACAAAGGCGGAATGTACAGAGAATTTTATAAAATGTTTAAATCAATTACAGAATTATGACTGACATTTAAATAAACAAAAATGTAGTTTTTTTTCAAGGAAAAATCGAGTTTTTGGGACACACAATCGGGTACAATGAAATTTTAAAATCGAAAGGCAAAACAGCAGCCATAATAGACCTCTCCAGTCCAAAATCGATTGACGACGTGAGACGATTTTTAGGTATGATTACCTACTATTCGAGGTTTATTGTTCAACAGTAACTGCACCTTTACGTAATCTCACGAAGAAAAACGCAAAATTTGATTGGAATATGCGAAAAGGCTTTTAAAGCTGTTTGTCTAGAAATATTTCCTCGAAAATATGGAGAATTAAAAAGACGGGTATTAGTTTTTTTGGGTTTTATAAACTTGGGGTTTTATTTAAAAATAATTATTAGGTTTTTTTCTCTTTATAATTTTGTACGTACCGTACACTTCGGGTTTACAATCGTAAGTAAGTATATCATAAAAAGTGGAATAACAATTGCGCCAATAACTTAACGAATATGTGTAAAAACGTCTATTGAACAATAATTATTAAGATGTTCACACTATGCGCGTAAACATCCCGCCCCCCTTGCTATACTGCAACAAGGACGGTCAAGGACAACGCGGGTAAAAAACAACTAGCACCTGAAAACAAAATAAAGCGTAATAAAGGGTAGATTTTTTTTGAGCAATTCATTTTACAATAAAAATATAAAGAAACAAGATAAAAGAAAATAATAAAAATAAAATATGATGGATTTATGTAATTCGCCCATTCATCACATTAATAACAATGGTGGCCGGAGTTTGTGTTGCATTCGGAATGAATGGTTGATGTGTTGCCGTGGTTTGCTGTTGTTTACAGTGGCTGCAGCACTGATGTGTGATGTTGTTGGCTATTTGGGTGCTCGATCTTCTTTTCTTCTGTCGTCGCTTTCTTTTTTCCTGCCTTGAAATGGTGCTGTCGTTGACGGTCGACGAACGGGTAGTCGAAACACTTTCCCTCGCTCTTTTTGTTTTGTGCAGCAGAGTATTATGCTCGGATTTGCGCTCCATGCATCTCTCTCGACTGGTGCATTTATCTTTCATGTGGAAGTGCGCCAAACAATTAAAACAATAGCGAAATCTCTTCACTGTTTCCCAACGCTCTCCCACAGACATCTTCCTAAATTTTAAGCATTTTCGCAATGCGTGCTCGCTCTTACAGAGGCGACAGTCCCGAAGACTTTCATCGCGAAACGTTTTGGACCGGGGAGATGATGGCCCTTCAATAGGTTTGCGATGGACCTCTAATCTACGGGATGCACTCGACATGATGACTACAGGGTAAAACAAGAAAAATAAAAGAAGAAAAATATGAATTAGTGGGATTCTGGCTTAGGTAAGAGAACGAGCTTCACTATCGGCCGGGTGAAAATGCCAGAAGCCGTTCTCACGTCCTTAGTACGGACTTTCGAATCATTCCCTACATAAGTTTTTTCTATACGACCTAGTCGTCATTCATTTGGGGGTAAATTATCCTGACGGATAACAACTAAATCTCCTTTTGGGGGTATTTCCATTTCACACGCCGGTGAAGTTCTTTGAGATATTCTTCTTTCCATCTTTGAGCAAATTGGTGGTGAAGTACTTTGAGCTTTTGCCATCTATTTGCAACACTCAAAGAAAGATCGGAATGATCGGGTTCAGGGGGTGCGAGGAGCGGCGCTCCAATTAGAAAATGACCTGGGGTTAAGGGTATTAAGTCAGATGGGTCTTCTGTCATTGCAGTTAATGGTCTTGAGTTCAGGCAAGCTTCTATACGGGTTAACATAGTTGTGAACTCCTCAAATGTAAATTTCTGCACTCCAGATATTTTTCGTAAATGAGTTTTCACACTCTTTACACCGGCTTCCCATAAGCCACCCATATGAGGAGCACCCGGGGGTATAAAATGCCATTCAATAGGTTGTACACTATTTCGCACCAGTAACTTCCTTTTTAGTTCGCCTAAGAATTGTTTGCGGTCGACCTCGAGTAAATTAGCCGCCCCAACAAATGCAGTTCCATTGTCCGAGTATAAGTGGGCGGGACATCCCTGACGAGAGAAAAAACGAGCAAAGGCTGCAAGGAATGTTTCAGTCGACAAATCACCAGTTGCTTCTAAATGGATTGCCTTTGTTGCAAAGCAAATAAAAACAAGCACATAACCTTTGGTAATTCGACAGCCTCGGCCTATGTAGGTTTTTATGTCGAATGGACCTGCAAAATCTAAACCGGTATGGGTAAACGGCCTGGTTAGAGATGTTTGTTCAGGGGGTAAAGCAGCCATAATTTGCTGACCGGTCTTTTTTCTATTAATCATACATTCCTTGCAATTATGGATTACTGTGCGAATTAGATTCTTTAGCTTGGGGATCTAGAACTCAGTTCTAACTAAACAGAGCATTAAGGAATGTCCGCCATGAGCAGAACACTTGTGAACATGTTCAATAAATAAACGAGTAAACCTGGCTGAATATGGTAAAATTTTAGGGTACCGTTCCTCATATGTCAAGCAGTCTGATCTAGCTAGTCTTCCGTTGATTCTAACAAAACCATTTGAGTCAATAAAGGGGTTCAAAGTGAGTATACTGCTCTTTGAAGAAATAGGTATACCCTTTGATAGTTGTGTATACTCAGGTATACAATTTTTCTGACATAAAAGAATCAAGCGATCTCGTGTAAACTTTACTTCCGATTGGGTTAAATCTAAGGTATTATATAAGCATTTTCGGGTTTTCAAATACTCTAAACACCTGAACAAATAAGAAATAATTCTCATTGCACGGGGTAAATCGGAAAAGCGTTCAAGTATATCATATGGAGGTTCAATCTGAGTAGAAAATGACTGAACTTCCAGGTGCTGGTGATCAATGGGGGAATGTCGTGGCCAACACTCTTGAGGTTGTCTTAACCAGGTAGGCCCATGCCACCATAGAGAGTTATCAACTAAATCTCGAGCAAGAGTTCCACGACTTGCCAAATCGGCGGGGTTGTCCTTGGAATCGACATGAGACCAATTTTCATTACCAACTTTTTCCAAAATTAAAGCAATTCTATTTTTGACGAAGGTTGGCCAATGGCAAGGGGGTTTTTTGAGCCAAGATAAAACAATAGTAGAATCAGTCCACAAATAAATCTTTCTCTTGTCTAGATTTAATTGGCCACACAACGATTCTACCATGTTCGCCATCAAAGCCGCTCCGCATAATTCTAAACGGGGTAACGTTTCGGATTTCACAGGAGCTACCTTCGTTTTTGACGCTAGTAAATGTACTGATATTTCTGCAGAAGAAATTCTGCGTACATACAGAGCTGCACCATATGCCTTTTCAGAGGCATCACAAAACGCATGAAGCTCAACTTCATTTTCGAGTAGAAAATTAACCCATCTTGGGATATTAATTTTTTTTATATTAGGGTAGTCGTTCAAATTGTAAAAGAGTACGAATAGCTAAATACGGCGCGCAATTCACTCCGAATGTCACAGTATTAAGCTCATAGTCCTTAACTTCAGCTTCAGGATTTTCACGAAACAATATCCGCTGATACTGCGTTTGATCAGGACGAACTAAAATCTGGCGATACATTTTTTCAATATCAGCATTGAAAACATAACGGAAGAACCGCCATCGCAAAATTAAGATGGTAAGATCTGCCTGTAAAACAGGTCCCGGGTATAAAGTATTATTAAGGCTTACGCCATTAGAGGAGGGATTAGAAGCGTTAAATACCACACGGAGTTTGGTGGTAACGCTGTCAGGTTTAAACACAGCATGATGCGGTAAGTAATAATTAGTCGCTTCTGAGCCGAGGGGTTGTACGGTATTTATAGGTCCCATCTCGAAATACTCGGTAATCACATAGTCATATTGTGATTTCAATTCGGGGTTTTTTAAGAGACGAGTTTCATTCCGCATGAATTGGGTCAAAGCACTATTTCGAGAATCTCCTAATAACAACTCATTTGAAAATTCCCGATGAAATGAGAGCGATACAACATAGCGACCATAAGGGTTTCTATAAGTGGTAGTTCGGTATAGTTTTTCGCAATATTCTTCATCTTCGGAAAGTCGGGTAATTTGTGGAACTTCTTCAAGTTCCCAAAAACGAGTGAGTTGAGTATTTAAATCAACGTGGGTGCAAAATGATGTGATCGAATAAAGGGGTTCCGATTGAAAAACTTCACCTGTAACTATCCAACCAAAAACGGTTCTCTGGGCGATCAGGTTGCCATTCGGATGAATTTTAACATCTGAAGTTAGAATTTTTGGATATACATTTCCTCCAAAAAGTATGTCCATACGGGTACACATGACATCGGTCATTGTAATTTCGGGAAAACTTGAAGTTACAATATTAGATATAGTACACGAAGGCAACCGACCGGTGATTTTCTCAACTACATATGCGCAAACTTTAATCTTAAAACCGGGGTCGATCGGTGAACCGACCGTCAGGATGCACATAGTTGAGGATTTACCAGCTAAGCAATCCATCATCCCAGTGACATTTGTCGATGGCACTGAAAATGTAGGAATAGCAAGCTTCCTTTGTAACCTCCTTGAGATAAAGGTACCTTGCGAACCGGGGTCAACCAGCGCTCGAGCCACACATCTAATGTCATTAATATGAATTAAACAAAAAGTAGTGCCCAAAAGAACTGTTGATTTTGGGTTTGAATTTAGTTGTGCGGAGTAAGTCTGCAAGTTATGAGCAGCTGAGGATGTTGAAGGGTTTAAATTGAGTGTGGGTTGTAACTGGTTGCTAGCTGGATCCTGTGGGTGAGATGAAGGTGCAGCCATACCAGAAGCTATAGGGAGCTGGGTTGAGTTACCAGTGGACTTATTTAACCTTACATCTCTGTGAAGCAAAGAGTGATGCTTTTGTTTACATAATGTGCAGACATGAATGCTTTTACAATTTTTGAATTCATGAGAGGTTGCCAAACAATTCGAACAACACCTCAATCTTTTTACTGTTGACATTCTCTCATCAATACTCTGACTCAAAAAGCAGGGGCAAAGTCTCAGGGGGTGAGAACCTTGGCAAAGGTAGCAACGACAAATAGTTGGGGTAGTACTAGTTTTTGTTGCAAAACTTTGAATTTTCCTAGAATCATAGGAAGATTTTTTATGAGCTTTGAAACTGGAGTTCTTTTGTAAATTGACAGAGCTAGGGGTTTTGTTCGGGTTTTGAACTGGGCTTGAGTGTGACTGCCTTATATCAGAAATCGACTCAAGTGTTTTAAAATGGGCTGTCAAAAATGCGTCCATATCTTCCCACTTCGGAGTGGTTTGACAAAGCTTTTTAGACTGCTCCCAGAGACTCAAAGTATTCTCGGGTAATTTTGTAGCACAAATATACACCAACATAACGTGATAAAACACTTCTGGGGTTACTTCTAGCAAAGCAAGATTCGTTATGCAATCGTTCATTGTTCTTTGTATGTTTTTAATGTTTGGACCTGATTCCTGAGTAATGGGTTTTATGCTCAAAAGAGTTCGTAGCTGTTCGTTTATTAGAGCACCTTTGTTCTCGTACGTGTCCACCAATTTTTTCCATGCTACTGCATAGCCATCATTGGTCAACGGAACAGTTTGTATGGCATCATGAGCATCTTTTGCAGTTTTCTGCAGCAAATAATACAATTTTTGCACCGGAGTTAATCTGGGGTTATTACCATATAAAGCTGAGAACATATCTCGAAATGAGGACCAGTTCTTATAGTCACCGTAGAATATTGGGGTATCACAGGGGGGTAAATTAATCATGGGCATCGAATGGATGCCAAGCTCCATTGACCTTTCGGCCTGAGCAGCTGATTTTAAACGGTCTAAGTGAGCCGTATTTAAAGATATTCCACGAGTATATGTACTATAAGAAGCCATATATTGATTTTATTTCCACGATCTGTGGACTTTTTATTTTATCGGCCTCAATCAACAAAGAGTCGCATGTTGACCGAACAGCTTCCCATAAACGATTGAGCTCTTTTTCATGACTACTTAAGGAACCAATTCGATGGTCCGTCACGGGAATTATGGCAACATAAGCCTCAAATTCTGCCAAACGATCGGCATTACGAATTAAAGTAGTCATATCCATTTTTGAGCGTAATTGATAACGGGTAATTTTGGAAAAGTTAAAAAAAAGTTTAAAATATTTAAATCAAGTCGAAAATTGTGAAATACAAAGAACAGATTAGCTTTAAATGTCAAGAAAGAAACGAAAAACGGATCTAAAAATTATCACGTATAACGAGTATAAATCTTTTAAACGAATATAACTTCGTTTAAAACGAATAAAAAAAAAACTCTTAAAATCAATAAATTCCAAAAACGAATAGGGTTAAGTTCAGAAAAATTTATTGAATATAAAGTTTTCCAGATATAATTCATTATACATAAATGGTTAAAAAATGTATAAAATTTTATAAAAGGGGTAAAAAATTAATAAAAGTATAAAACAAGTCGCTTTTAACTTTATTCGTTTTTTTTCAATTACAAAAAAAACGGATTGAAATTGCAGTATCAATTTAAATAAAAGAGTAAAAATATAAATTGAACAACAAAATTTTAGTTAAAAGCACTTTGTTAATAGAAAAGGTATAAAAATATTAAATACACTAGTATTGCTGCAATAGTAAATTTGGGTACTCACTTTTGGGTAAATGAGTATGTTTTATTCATTACTAATTTTTATTTTAAGAATAAAATGAGTTAAAGTGCACCAAAGAGTTTATTTATTATTGACTAAAGGGGTGAAAAATATTTAAAAATGCACTTTATTTCGAAACTTTAAAATTAATCGGTTTATTCGTCCGATTAAAATATTGCAGCACTAGTATTTGTTTCTCTTGTGTGATAATATCAAAACAAAAGCAAAAAAAAGCAACCAACAAACACACTGAGTTAATTGGGGTGCTTAAACGCAAAAACTTTCTCACTAGAAATAATAAAAAAACAGTTATTTGTGTATTTTGTTTTTAAAAAACACAAAAAATCACAATATATTAAATTTTTAAATTCGCGTTTAATGTCTGTTTGTTGTTGAAAATTTATCTAAGGAGTAAAATTATTTAAGTTTATTCTTTTCTGTGCTTTATTCTTGAATATGTAAAATAAAAGAACTTTTGTTAACAGAGAATAAAAAATCACGGATCAAAATCAACCCAAAAAATAACACTCTTGAATGTTATAGAAAAAATCAAATCACTTTAAACAAATGAAATATATGCACAGGGTAAAATAGTTATTAATATTTTTATTAAATAAATAACTGAGCAAAGGGTTTTATTATTATTTCACTTTAAAAGTGATATATGTATAATTTTTTTTCTTTTAACACACACGAATTTAAGGGTGGGAAAATTAAAAAACGAGTAAAAAAGTGTTTTGCCGACGGCAAATAGATTTTGGACGGGTTTTTGTTTTTGTGATTTTTTGTATTACTTGTTGGTTATATGTTTGATTTTCCTTTTTGAAACACAAGAGTTTTGCTTTTATTATCACACTTTTTTGTTTATTTTATCCACTTATTAAATGCACAAACAACGTACCTTTTTTATTATATTTTGGGGATGAATAAAAAATGGATGGATTTCCAAAGAGGATTGGGTTGATTGGAATCTGAAAATAAAAATACTTTCTTGAAAATATTTCTAGATTCGCGGGGGTTTTATCCGGTTTGATAGGACCAAAAAATGTTTGTCTAGAAATATTTCCTAGAAAATATGGAGAATTAAAAAAACGGGTATTAGTTTTTTTGGGTTTTATAAACTTGGGGTTTTCTTTAAAAATAATTATTTGGGTTTTTTCTCTTTATAATTTTGTACGTACCGTACACTTCGGGTTTACAATCGTAAGTAAGTATATCATAAAAAGGGGAATAACAATTGCGCCAATAACTTAACGAATATGTGTAAAAACGTCTATTGAACAATAATTATTAAGATGTTCACACTATGTGCGTAAACAAAAGCTATTAAAGAAGAAATTTTTAGTATTCGCGTTCTTGTACCCTATGATCCCAATTACCCATTGCACCCAACTGGTGTTCCTAACAATGAGTATTGAGAAACTTTCTATATTTCAACAAATTAATGCTTGTGCTAGTTGGTGGCGACACGATATTTTTCTGGTTCCGTATATAGACAATAGTGGGTGAATGATCTGGGGATAATTAAAGTGACGCTTCAAGTTTAATCATTTCTCTCGGAATACCCTTAATCATGCCAAAATCTATAACATATGTTATTTTTTGTCGATCAATAGGCCATTCCACTCGATATCACATTCAGACGCATTTTTGAAATTAATTCAAACAAAACACGACCTTTTGGAGTAATTAGTCTTGATCCCCAAAACCTATGTTTAGCGTTATAGTCACCTGATGCTATGAAACAGGGAACTAGTGATTTAAAAAAGAAATAACAAAATTTTGATGAAATTCTCTAATGAAGATATTTATTGCTTGAAGATAGTCCTCACAAAAAGCATACAGTAAATAATGTTTAATTCGAGCCTTTATTAGTATTGCTGAACAATCACATGCTCTTCCACGGGGATCTTCAGTGTCGTATAATATATCGCCATTGATTTTAAAAAAGCTACTTGTTGTTAAGTGAGTCACTGAAACCAGCATGACATCAATTTGTTGGTTTTTCAGGAAGTATTCGAGTTCATTTTTTTGTTGGCGCAAGCCGTTAGCGTTCCAGAATAATATTTTTTAACAGTTAATGGTTTGTTAAGTACCGCCTGCAACATCATAGATTGCATACGTACCATTTCTTGCATCATGCTGCTCGTAGAGCTCATAAAACTGTTTAACGAATGCACTAATGTCTCGATGTTTGTTCTTTAGGTTTTAGGTGCAAATTTGGAGTAGAATTAGTTGTCGGTATCGCTTTAAGTACTGAAATATCATTGGGTTTTAATATATCTGCGTATGAAACATGTTGGATTGCTGGTTGGGCTAACTGAGGATAATGAGCATTTACCCCATATTCCGGGTGCTTAGCAGGAGTATTTAATTTTGAGTGGTTTTCCTTACCATGGAAAAAACTAGACAGCCTCTGTAGTTATCAGTGTGTTTTCCACCGCAATGCTACGTATTTTAACTTTCGAGTCATTCCTTGCTTTGTCACATTGGGCGGAACAATGTAGCTCATCACACACAACGCAAATCGTAGGCAACTTGCAGTAAGCCATAGTATGACCTTATTATTGGCAATTTAAGCAATGGGCGGGTCCTAATCGCTTACGTGGTTGCTCTAAACTTATCTTACGGTGTAGCAGATATTTCAGATTATAAATGGGGTGCGTTTTGTTCTTTATCATTCTGATTTATCCAGGTTCTAGTTATACTCGAAATAGTGGTTAGGGGACACGTTCTCGATTTCTGAGATTATCTACACTTTTTATCTTAAATCCCGCTTTTTGAACGCCAGCTCTTATTTCAGCTGAATCAATGTATGAATCTACACCTTTGATAACTACCTGTAGACCTTTGCTACTCTTCAGCTGAAAGGTATTAAAGTTCTTTTTGCAGCTTTCAAACTCTTTTACTGTTTTACGATAACTGCCTTTAAGTATAAATTGAATTTTAGTCTCGTCAATGTTACACGCTTATAATAATAATAATAATAATAATAATAATAATAATAATAATAATAATAATAATAATAGTAAAACAATTACTCTTTAATTAAATTCAATGAAAAATTTATTTCAAAAACCTTAGAAAGTACAAAATTAGAAAAACGTGTTCTTAGAATGAGTGAAATACAAAAGTAAAAAGTAAAGTGAAAAACGTTGCAAGAGGTGCCACCGTTTCCTTTTTTGAATTAATGGAGGGATGATGCCATATCATAATATATTATGACATCCCCTTTGTTTTATAAAAGTCAATAGATCTCGTAATCCTTTAAGTGTTTTAAAAGTTTAGGTTCTCTTCTGACTCTATGGTTGCGGTGATTACTACTCTGGTTTTGTAGAGCGCCTGCACCTTGTTCGTTGCGAGATGTAGTTAAAGATGTAGGTGTAGTTGGTTGTTGAATACCTGGTTCCACATCTAAAGATTGTTGATCTAGCCTTTGAGTGTTATCACCCTCAAAACATGCCTCTCCTTGTTTTGAGGGTGATGTTACTGCGTTTGGCTTCATTATGTGAATTGTATTACGTCTATATTTTGTTCGCTCCGAGTTCACTATATAGGATCGGTCTGTCAGTTTTTCTTCTATTCTTCCCTTCGTCCATTTAGCATTAGGATTTCTTTTGAAAAATACATCATCTTCTATGTTTTGTCCCATGCGTATTCCACGGTCGAAGTATTTCTTATTGTAAATACGTTGTTGCTCAATACGTTTTGGAACGTCTTGTTCTATGTTTTGATTAATGTTTGTTGAAGGAAGACTACATCTTAACCATCTGCTGAACAATCGTTTGGCTGGTGTGTTTCTCCAAAGGAGTAGAGATTTGTAGAAATCTATATTTGAAGCCAAGGACTTTTTCAGTAACTGCTTAGCAATTTTTACTGCGGCCTCTACTTTTCCGTTGGTCTTTTGATGATGTCGATGAGGTTGAGTGATTAAATTCCCACTCGTTGGAAAAATTATGCATTCATAAAATTTGTGCCATTGTCTGTGATCACCTTTATCGGTATGCCGTATCTGCTGAAGTTTTTCCTACAAATATTTATTGTTACCGTTGCTGAAAGGTTACTCAGTTCATCGATTTCGAAAAAGTCAGAGTCAGGTCTACTGTTATGAGGAAATATCTGGTTTTATTGTTGGCTTGGAGTTCACATACATCCATAGATACAATTTCAAAAGGCGTTGAAGGAATTTCTGTTACAATCATAGCTTCTCTTTTTTGTTTTCTTGCGTAGGTATTACATATATCGCAAGCTTGTATCATCTGTTTGATGTCGTCTGTTGTGCCTCTCCAATATACTGTTTCTCTAGCTAAGTTTAAATTCGATTTTATGCCCATGTGTGGTTGATGCAATCTGTTCAAGATTTCAGGTCTCAATCTTTGAGGTATTAGAAGTTTGTTGCCTTTTAAAATTAAACCACCACTTATTACAAGTTCATCTTTAACGTTCTAATATATATTGTCGTTTACATTGCTTTTGTCTTTTGGCCAGCCCTCTTTTATGGTTGTTATTAAAATTTTATTTTATTTAATGTTGTTGAGCTTATGTTTTTATCTAATGTGTCGTCGCAATCATCAAGCTGTTTTAATTTCTCATCTATTTTGTATATGTCGATGGAATCTTCTGAATGACCTGGAGCTCTGGATAAGGCATCAGCTATGTACATTTCGCTACCCTTCGTGTATTTGATGTTAAAATTATAACGTTGTAATTCCATAATCATAGATTGTAACCTTTTTGGAGTTATAAGTAGCGGTTTTTTGAAAATATTTATTAGTGGTGCATGATCAGTATCTATTGTCACATCTTTTTTTCCACAAATGTATTGATCAAATCTTTTGCAGGCAAAGAGAACAGCCAGCATCTCCTTTTCTATTTGGGCATAATTGCATTGTGTTGGTGTTAATGTCTTAGAGGCATAGATAATTGGGTGGCCATTCTGCAGTAACGCACAGTGCAAACGATGATGCGTCGGTTTGTATCAAAACAGACTTATTCACATTATAAAATTGTAAAATAGATGGTTCTGTTGTGGCTTTCTTTAATTTCTAGAATGCTTCCTCTTGTTCGGCTTTCCATTCAAAATTTGCTTTTACGTGTGTTATTCTTCTTAATGGTTCGGTAATTTCAGACATATTATGAATAAACTTACCCATATAAGTATGTTACGAGGCCTAAAAACCGCAAGGTATCCGTTTATCTGCCGGTGTTGGCATGTTTGTAATGATATTAGTTTTTTCTGGGTCGCGAAGTATGCCTTCGTCGGTAAGTATGTGACCGAAAAATTTTACCTTTTCCTGGCAGATCTTCATTTTCGTTTTGTTAATTTTTAGGTTTTCACTTCGTTGGCGCTGCAGCAGGTGTTCCAAGTTTTTGTTGTGATCTTTGATCGCCTCATTCTTGGTATCTACCTTTCCGAACACTAAAATATCATCAGCAATACAAACGACACCTTTCAACTCGGATATTACTTGGTTTTGTCGCATTTGAAAAATTTCCATAGCTGGCTTTATCCCAAAAGGTACACGTTTGCATCTGTATTTACCAAAAGGTGTCCAGAATGATGTGAGTTTGCTGCTTCTCTCATCTAGTTGAAGTTGCCAAAATCCATATTTGGTATCAAGTATGGAAAATACCTTGGCATCTGCTAATTCGGTAAAAATTTCTTCCACGGTTGGGAGTTGATATTTTATATCGTTTACAGCTCCGTTTAATTCCCTTGGATCAATGCAAACTCTGATTTTGTTATTTTTCTTTACCAATACAATGTTGCTCGTCCATTCAGTATGTTCGTTTTCCTTTGTTACCACGTCCATCGCTTCATTTCGTTCAGTGTATCGCGCAATTGCTCTCTTAATGCTATTGGAATTCTTCTTGGAGGTTCGCTTTTGGGTATCATCCTATTGTCTATTTCTAATTTTATGTCATCTTTGAGCTTGCCTAGGTCTTCAAATACGTCATCATATTTTTTTATGATTTTATAAGCATCGTCTGTATAGTCCGTCTCAACTCTTCTATCAACTTTAATGATTGACACGTTTGTAGAGATAGTAAGGGGCAGTGATTATTTTTAATAACATAAAATAACAATTTATACTTAGCCTCGTTTTTTTTCAACTTGCAGGTATGTTGTCCCGATAGGTGCAATTTGGTTTCCTTCTATGGTTGTTAATTTTGTCTGCGTATGGTTTATACCATAGATAACACATAGATGGCCAACTCTCCAAATGTCAAAAACGTGGCTACACATACGGGTACGGTTTGAATTCAACACACTAAGGGGAGTAAAATTTTTATTCACATCTAGACACTATTACGCTATATTTCATTGCACTTTCCAAATATTTAAACAATTTTGAATTTTTGCACAAACAATTATTTAAGAATTTATTGTGTTTTAAATTTTTTAATACAAAATAAATTTAATTTTGTTGACATTTTTTTGGTGTAATTTATTTCTAAATAGTATTGTATTTTTTGGTCTTTTAAGGGATTAAAATTTTTAAATCAATATAATAAATATTTAAAATTAGCATTCAATCTAACGTTTTTCGCACATAAATATATTAAAAAATACAAAATTCATATTTTTATTAAAAAGCAAAAGAATTACTTAATTTTAACATCTAAAATTGAATGTAAAATAATATTCTGTTTTTACAAAATATTTTATACAACTATGTGCAGTTTAGGTGCTGTAGGGAATTTTTATTTTAAACCAACACTTATACAATTTTGCCTACGAATACATTCTTAGACTTAAGGTTTTTGACAAGAGACAGGTTTTTGACGTTTTAGTTGACTATCTTTGTGTTATCTATGGTTTATACTTGGTGTTTTTTTCGATGCTTTTCAGATTTTTTATTCCAATGATATTGCATGATGCGCCGAAGTCGAGCTGACACTTTGTATGAAGAGATATGTTGTTGCTGTTTAAAATATTTAGTTCTACAAATAGACCTTTGCTGTTTGTTGTTGAAAGCGTGTTTAATACAAATTCTCTATCGTCCTCCGATACATCTTAATCGCTAGTAATTGCTGTCACCACTTCTTTTATAGCCTTTTTGATGTTGCTTTTTTTGTTATTGTTCAACAGACGGGACATGCACACTCGAGCAAAGTGACCTCTTCTATTACATTTGTGGCATATTACTTTCCTGGCTGGACACTCTTCTAATTTATTGTAGTATTCGTTACCACAAAACTTAGATGATTTGATTTCGTGTTCGTTCTGTTGATATTTGGGTTTGTTCACGGTTTTGTCTATTTTGTTGATCTCCAGCTGTTTATTTTCTATGCCACGCAGTTGCTTTTCAGTAATCTCTTTTGATCTACAAATTTCAATAGCTTTTGTCAGAGTTATACTGTTATCAAGCCACAATTTTTCCCTTAAATCCACGTCTTTGATTGAGCATATTATTTTGTCAAGTAAGAGGTCTTCCTCTAGTGTACCATATTCAGCATTCTTGATTAGACTTCTTAACCTGTTGAAATACTCATCATATAGTTCCTCCTGTTCTTGCTTTGCCAAGTTGAAAACGGCTCTAATGTATCGTTTGTTAACGACCGGTGTTATGTTTTTTTCTATTTCTATTAGCTGGCGTTGCATTTACACACAATTTATTTTCAGTTTTTTTGTTTTTATTTAATTCAATATTGTTCACAGTTTTGTTACTTAAATTAAAGAGGCTCATTAGCCCCTATTGTTTTTGTTTTATTTTTAAAGTAGAAAACAATAATGCAGTTTTAAAAAAAGAACGAAAAAAGAGAAAAAAAAAATTACAGACAACTTTGTTGTTGTATTAAAACAAGTTTGTTTTTGCTTATGTTTGAATTTATTCACACAATTTCTTTTTGTTTTTTGTTAATGGCGAGCTTAAAAAATTCGCGTCCGCACTTATCAACGCACAAACTAGAACTGAAAGCTAACACTAATGAAAAACAAATTATCCAACAGGTTGAAAATAAATACTTGCGAATCTATGCTTTCAGCTTTGAACTTATTGGATGCTGATCTGGAAGATTGGACTCCAAGTGCAGATCTTGTTAAAAAATATAGATGTACAGTTTTAAAAAATAATAATAATATTGTGTACATACGTACATATATAAAACAAAAATAACGAACCAGGAAATTCTGACTATAAATTCTAAAACGAAATGTTATATATATTATTAAATTTTTAGCTTTATTATATACATACATATTATATACATACATATATTTTTTATAATATATTTTAATTACATATTTTTTTATACATTTAATATGCAATTTATCTACATAAATAGACACATATCCATATATGTTTTAATATTTTAATGAATTAAAGATTTTGTTTATAAATACTGTAAGTACATGAAACGTTAAAGCGTTGAAATAAATTGAACATTATATGAAAATGAAGAGTGTATGGTAGTTAATAGGTTTTTAAAATAGTTTTCTCTTTTTCCGATAAATCCCCTGTTTGCTGCCATTTTTTTTTTTTTTTTTTTTTTAAATACTCTTTTTGGTGCCACTTTTTTTTAATCCCCGTTTTGTGCCACTTTTTTTTTAGTCCCCGTTTTGTGCCACTTTTTGAGAATTTCCAACGGTCACACTGATTGTACTTTCTAAATATGTAAATAAATTAAAATTTTTGCTATCAAAATTCATTCACAATTTACCGTATTTCCAAGTTTTTAACAAAAAATAAATTTCATTTTGTTGACAATTTAAATATAATATGTACATATATTTCTTTAAAGCATTGTATTTTCTTGTGTTTTAGGGGATGAAGAACAAATTCGTCTTGATCCCTCTCATACGCCATATCAGCGTATACTTTTCCGATCCACGACAACTGAAGCAGTAAAGACGTATGAGTTACAGACTGTAACTTTCGGTGTCAACTGTGCTTATTATCTAGCAATAGGGACACTGTTCCAGCTAGCAGAAGATTCAGGATATGTACGTTGACGATGTATTAACCGGGGCTCACGATGTTTTATCTGTTCTAAAGGCTCGGGATCAATTACGAACTGTCTTCAGCGAAATTTGAGTTAAAGAAATTGACTTCGAACGAAATTAAAATCCTAAGGGACCTTCCCTCAAGTCATCTTGTAGATTCTAAACTGTTGATATTTGTCGAATCCAGCAGTTCTAAAACATTGGGTATTATATGGAATGCTCAATTAGATTCGTTTTATTTTAAAGTAGAGCCTATTGCTAAAAAGTCAACCTACACAAAAAGGGAAGTTTTGTCTGCTATAGCGAAATTATTTGATCCTGTAGGTTGGCTAGGTCCAGTTATCATTACAGCAAAAATTATTATGCAAAAAATTTGGCGGGATAACATTGGTTGGGATGATTTTCCCTTGACAGGACAAGAGTCTAAAAGATTTGTCGCCTCCTATGCGGAAGTGATCCAAATATGTCAGCAGAATTACATGTTTTTTCTGACGCCTCGAGAAAAGCTACGCGGGGGCGATGTATATCCGTATTGAGGCCTTTGACCAGATTTTCACAACTTACTCACTTGCAAAACTAAGGTGGCTCTTATTAAATCTATGTATTTCATTACCTCGTTTAGAACTTTGTGGAGCAGTTTTAGCTTCTGAACTTTGAAAACTTTTAGTAATGAAATTGACATACCAAATAAACAGGTGTATTGTTCGACCGACTCTACTATTGTTCTTTGTTGGTTGAGAAAAATACCTAATAGCTAAACAACCTTTGTGGCTAATAGAGTTTGTAGGATTCAGGAGAATGTAGGAACCATAATTGGTATCATGTTAGGTCGGAAGAAAATCCAGCGGATCTAGGCAGTAGAGGTCTTTCGCCCTTAGAATTGGCAAGAAGTGAACTATGGTGGCATGGACCCACTTGGCTTCGTGAGCATAAAGCTCACTGGAGCATAAGGGATCTTTCCCCATTAGACACAGATGTTGAAGCCAAAGCGATCAAGGTACACGCATCTTTCTTTTCGGACTACAAGATGTTTTTGACCGATTTTCTAAATTTTATCACGCTCTTAGAGTATTAGCCTACATGTTTCGATTCTATTTTATGACACATTCATCGCATAAAGGGCAAGCAAGCATTGATACCACTTCAATTTCAAGCAATGAGATTATAAAAGTCAAGTAACGCTTAGCAATTTTGGCTCAAAAGGATCATTTCGCCGAGGAATATAAAGCTCTCTTATCAAAAGAACCTATTTCATCAAAAAGCTCACTACAATCGCTTAATCCTTTCTTAGATGCTAATGGAGTAATGAGAGTAAATGGTGGGTTAGCATAATCGCTATCCTTGTGTTATACAGAAAAATATCCGATTATTTTACCCTATTCATGTCGTTTTACAGTTCTGTTAGCAGAATTTGTACATTTAATTTCGATTCATGGTGGTATTCGGAATTTTCATGACAAAAGGTTTTTCGACGTCCATAACAGGGGTTAAGTAATCAGACTGCTCCCTCAAGATATTGCCACCCACCTGCCGTAGGATGGTGCCATGTCTAGCACGTCAATGCCTTAATTCGCCCGACTCCCTGAGTCTTAAGGCCGACCTGGCAGCGACGTGTTTGATATAGACATCTAGAGGGGGTCAGATCCAACATTTTCCCCAAACTGGCTTGTGCAGTTGACCTCATCACACCAGTAATAGAGAGACTCGCTAACCTTTGGACCTTATCCAGAAGAGAGAGGTGAACTTTAGTGTCCACCACTCTCCACCAGACGAGTGCTCCATAGGTGAGGATAGGCCTAATCACTGCCCGTGTACATGCAGTGTACCATGTACGATTTTAGGCCCCATCTCCTGCCAAAGGTCCTTTTGCATGCGTAAAATGCAAAATTGGGCCTTATTCATCCTGCTCTCAGCATTACGTTTCCACGAGAGCTTTGAGTCTAGGCTTACTCCGAGGTACTTCGCTACTTTTGACAATTCCAGAGTAATGCTACCCATTTTTGTTAGTCTAAATTCCGGAATTTTATATCTTCTGGTGAAGAGAACAAGTTCGGTCTTTCCAGGGTTCAGGCCCAGACCGTTCTGTTTCGCCCAAGCGAGTAGTTGGCCTAATGACGATTCCATAAGGGCACTTATCGTGGATAAAAATTTACCCCTGATAAGGATTACAACGCCATCTGCATACGCGACCTTAACGCCTCCGTTGCCTAGTCTGAAGAGGATTTTATTTACAACAAGATTCCAAAGGAGTGGGGACATGACTACCCCCCTGCGGTGTTCCCCTAGTCACAACTTTCCTCATCGTACTAGGGCCAAGACTGGATATAATGCTTCTACTTCGAAGCATATTCTCCGTCCACTCTATAATTTTCTGTTCAGCCCCCGCATATTGTAGGGCGTCCAGTATCCTCTAGAGATACACTGGACAGGAAGGAGTATGTTTTAGCAGCCTTTTTAGATATAGAGGGCGCTTTTCAACAATTTGAATATATCCTCGATACTGGACGCCCTACAATATGCGGGGGCTTGAACAGAAAATTATAGAGTGGACGGAGAATATGCTTCGAAGTAGAAGCATTACATCCAGTCTTGGCCCTAGTACGATGAGGAAAGTTGTGAAAGGGAAACACCGCAGGGGGGGAGTCATGTCCCCACTCCTTTGGAACCTTGTTGTAAATAACATCCTCTTCAGACTAGGCAACGGAGGCGTTAAGGTCGCGTATGAAGATGGGCGTTGTAATCCTTATCAGGGGTAAATTTTTATCCACGATAAGTGCCCATATGGAATCGGCATTAGGCCAACTACTCGCTTGGGCGAAAGAGAAAGGTCTGGGCCTAAACCCTGGAAAGACCCGAACTTGTTCTCTTCACCAGAAGATATAAAATTCCCGAATTTTGACTCCCAAAAATGGGTAGCATTACTCTGAATTGTCAAAAGAAGCGAAGTACCTCGGTGTAAGCCTAGACTCAAAACTCTCGTGGAAACGTAATGCTGAGAGCAGGATGAATAAGGCCCTATTTGCATTTTACGCATGCAAATGGACCTTTGGCAGGAGATGGGGCCTAAAATCGTACATGGTACACTGGATGTACACGGCAGTGATTAGGCCTATCCTCACCTATGGGAGCACTCGTCTGGTGTAGAGTGGTGGACACTAAAGTTCACCTCTCTCTTCTGGATAAGGTCCAAAGGTTAGCGAGTCTCTCTATTACTGGTGTGATGAGGTCAACTCCACAGGGCCAGTTTGGGGGACAATGTTGATGTCGATATCAAACACGTCGCTGCCAGGTCGGCCTTAAGACTCAGGGAGTCGGGCGAATTAAGGCATTGTCGTGTTAGACATGGCACCATCCTACGGCAGGTGGATGTGGCAATATCTTGAGGGAGCAGTCTGATTACTTTAACCCCTGTTATGGACCTCGAAAAACCTTTTGTCATGAAAATTCCTAGCAGGGAAGTGTGGAAGAATTCGGAACAATTTGGTTTCAATATTTAAGGATGGCTCCAAGATAGACACGGGGACCGGATCGGGGATGTTCTCTGAGGATCTTGATCTTTCAATTTCACTTAGGCTTCCCGATACCTTTACCGTGTTCCAGGCGGAAATATATGCTATATAGCCGCCATTAAGGCCCCTTAATTCCAAAGTAGTGAAATCTAAATGTGTGTTAGCATGCATAAAATCTTTAGCCCTACTTGAACGACATCGTATAAGGATAGTGTGGGTCCCAGGGCATGAGGGGCATTCGTGGAAACGAGATGGCCGATCAATGTGCTAGAAACGGTTCGAATCTGGATGTGACGGTTGCCCAAGGAGAAATCAATATCCCCTTGGCCGATATATCTAACATACTAGGAGAATGGTCGCTAAAGGAAACGGCTCGCAGGTGGTCTACATTAACCACTTGCAGATTGTCTAAAATTCTTTGGCCCTCAATTGACAAAAAAAGGACAAAGGCACTATTGACCATCGAGAAAAGCTCGTTAGCACTTCTGGTAGGTGTTATAACGGGACACTGTATGATTGGACGTATGTCCGAGCGTATGGGAGTCTCTCGAGGAGGGGTGCTGTAGAAGTTGTATAAATGAGGAAGAGGAGGAATCAGCTCAACACCTTCTCTGCGACTGTCTGGCTCTTCAAGAGCGTAGTCTGTGTGTATAAACTGATACTTTAAAGATATGTGACAGTGAAATGAGGATAAGGTTTGGTGATGCCACACATCCTGGAGCTTGCCATGACTCATTTGTCTAGACACAAGTGCTTAAAGAAGCGCAATGGAGCACAATTACCTACAAACAGGTTTACAGCTTTGGTTATTAGGTAAGTAAAGAAATAGACTTAAGTTTGTATATATGCATATATACATACGTATATATGAATTATTTTTTATTTCCATTTTATTTGCATATTTTGTAGGTGACGGCGGCTATCCATTAAAGTCGTGGTTGTTGACGACCTATAGAACTCCACAAGTAGGGTGTGTGGAAGAGCAAATTCAATGATGTCCATGCTAAATGCAGGAACATTGTAGAAAGGACAAATGGAGTTCTAAAAAGCCGGTGGAGGTGCTTGCTGGGTGCCAAAGAGCTCCATTACAAGCCGTGAAAATAATAAATGTTTGCGTGGCATTGCACAACATTTGTATTACCTACAAATGTGACTACGATGCACAATAGAAACACCAGAAATTGTATATTTCGATTTGCTGAATACAAGCGAACGCGAAAATTATGTGGCCAGCGCTCAAACCATTCGTAGCGCAATTGCAAATTCTTTGTAGAATTTATATTTTTAACAAAACACATATTTGTAAATTATGCTATTAATTAATTCTATGCTATTAATTAAACAAAACACATATATTTATGATATGTATTTATATTAATTTCACAGTTTATTTCTTTTTTATGTAAGTTTGCTGATACATACAGGCACTTTGTATGTAATTTAAAACAAAATAACTTAAATAATAATGAAACAAGAAATAAATTAAATTCAGTTCAATACTTTAACATAAAGTAATAAATTAAAAAGGTAAAATAACAAAGTAGATACAGGTACTTTCCAGTCATCTACAACTTAAACAAATAATAATGATGGAAATCAAATTAATTAAATTCAGTTCAATAACTTAAAATAAAGTAATAAATAAAAAATTAAAATAGCAAAATTAAAATCCTATTTAGATAGAGTAGTTTCCTGCAATAACTTCAGCTTGATTTCTTCAATTTCTATAATTCTTTTATTTTTTTCCAATTTACTTTATACTTCTTTTATTCTTAATTCTTCAAAAATTGTGTTATGCCGATCCAACTCTTAATTTTTTGGCTTTCAACTCGTTCCTTTTTTCTAGAGCACGATATATCCTTTTCATTCCAGATTCCATTTCTTTATTATGGTCTTGCAAGGATTCAGCTATAGCCGAAATTTTGGAGCACAGGCTTTCTTGAACTTTGAGTTCTTGAGCTATTACACCTGCTGTAGTTTGCTTTTCTGCCGGTGTTGTATCAACGCCTTTTCTTTTTAAGGAGTATAATTCTTTGCACTGGAGCCTTTCATTACGGGGTCTTGTGGCGGGGGTGTAACTTACTTTGAAACTACGGGCATTTCTATGCACTCTTCAACTATGTCATTTTGGGAACACTCTGGCAAACCAAAAATTAATGTATAGTCCAGTCCCTCCACCGATTCTTTCATGCCAACTAGTTCATAAATACTCTGCTCCATTTCTGACAGAGATTTGGTTTGATTAGGTCCACCTCCCGTTGCCCGTTGATTTTTCATATTAGTGGCAGCTTTTGTACGAACGTACCGCTTTTGATCTGACCATACCTATTACATTACAAATCGGAAAATATTCTCAATTTTAAATAAACTCACTAACCCTTTTTCACTCTGTAACATATTTTAATTAAGAACCAGCACTATTTAACTCATCAGTGAGAGAACTTCAAAATTCAGCTAGCACGTCTTTGCTCCTTTTTATGAAACCACAGGAAATAGAACAGAACTTACAGATCTTGACTTAAATTATTTACAAATTATATTATTTCAACTACAGAAATAAAAATAAAACAAAATACTTACATGATTTAAAATTCAATTCCCCACCAAAAATGAAAAGAACAAATTCAAATGAAAAGGGAATAAATTAACGGGAAAAAATCACTGTCGATTAGGGGAATTTTTTACCAAGAACATTTTTTCACGTTATCATTCATAATTGAATTTCCAAAAATATTTTTGTTCACGTGAGTTATTCATGATAGCAAATTCGGGAAAAGGGAACAAATTACTAGGAAAAAATTATTGCAGAGGTTGCCTTTGAAATTGGTCATATGGTTTAAGTGGTGTGGAATGTGTGCTAATTCCGGGTGAAATCTATGAAAAGTAATATCATGATTGAAACGTGGGGGTGCAGGTCTAAAATTCTGTTTTGATCTTACACTCTGCGCGTAATTTGTCCTAAAATTTTGATTTCCTAATTTAAGGCATAGATGCAATGCCTTGGGCAAATCGACTGGTTCTCTAATTGCTAAAAGCCTTGGAAGATCTCCTTTTAGGCCTCGAATAAAGGTATCCAGTGCCGTATCTCTGTATGTCTGGGTCAAAAGACGCAATGATTCTTGCCCAATATCCAAACAACTGATTTGGTTCAATATCAGAGATATAATGGTTATACACCCTCTGATAAAATTCCTAGACTGACTCGGTACCCTGAATAAAAGAGGTCAGTTGGTGCTCTAGTGCACTGATATCCCCTCTTTTCTGTATAATGAAGGGTTAGGCAGCGAGAAATACTCTCCCAGTTTAGTGGAGTATTATAAGATTCTAGAATTGCATCGGCGTGTCCTACTATTTTGTTCCTTACAACACTTAAAATTCTAAAGCACTTCGCAGTTCTTTTAAATGTTGATATATATCTAAAATTCCTTTCTACCGACTTCCGCCATGAACTATATTCCCCTGCCTGTCCGGAAAGTTCTCGTAAGCTCCTAACAACGTCCGGTACTCTGTCTAGTTCATTTAACTGAGCCCTGTGTTGTGGCTCATTTTGAATCGAGGGATTTTTAATATTTTGAACCAATTCCCTAGCCTGTTCTCGC
The DNA here is from genome assembly GCA_949628195.1 of Phasia obesa. Taxonomy (NCBI): domain Eukaryota; kingdom Metazoa; phylum Arthropoda; class Insecta; order Diptera; family Tachinidae; genus Phasia; species Phasia obesa. Next base: position 64,165,729 of record OX451219.1, read on the forward strand.
ATTGTTTCTGAAACTATTCTTCTGATTTCAGCTTCTAGTTCTCCCATGTGGAGTACTGCCTGGTTTTGTTGTGCGTTTAGCACGGGAGGTCTTACTAAATTATTTGGGTTTGACATTGTCCGATTTTGAGATACCTAGCTTAATGATCCATTAAGAATCGAGGCTCTTTTAGTAAGAGGTATTATTTAGTTAGTGTGTAATAAATTTATTAATCTGGTGGGTCCCCTTAGGAATCGCAGATTTTTACTAAGTTGAAAACTTAAAATAAATCTTTTAAAAATATATATTTTAGTTATATCACTTAGGTATATTTTTCACATATGCAATTAGTATAGTATTATTTTTTTGTATTATTTAATCTGGAGCGTCCCTTAGGAATCGCAGATTTTCATTTAGTTATGAAACTTAAAAAATCTTTTTCACAAATGCAAATATTCTTCTTTTTATATGTACTTTAATTGCAAAAATAATTCTCTGATTTTTCTCTTAGAGGCAATTTCATTAATTTATTTATAAAATTTCTTGTATTCTTTTGTAAAATTTAAATTAATATTCATAATAAAAAATTAATTTCAAATACGTTATATAATTATAAAACATTTCCTTGATTTGTAATAAGAAGCAAATTTTTTCTTTTGTTCACAATATGTAATTTATTTATTTTTTAACGGTATTCTTATTTTGAATTTGTAATTTTTACTAACACTGTAATCACTTTTTAAACTTAGATTTTACTTTCAACAATAAAACACGTTGCATCCTTTGATTAGTAGGTTGTTGAGCAGCGGGTGCTGAATCCTTCAGCTCATTTTCCTCTGTCCTATGTGGGGGTACAGTTACTAAGGGGCCTCTTTTCTGCTTTTCTTTTGAAGATCCACGGTAACGTGACGTGCCGCCTTGCAGGACGACTATACTTTAGCCGTAGTCCTTAGGTGACTACAGAGCAAGGTTGCAAGCTAACTTGTAGGATGATTTTTTCCTTCTGTTTTAAGGGCTTAGTTTGATTGCTTTATCCGTAGTCCCTGGGTTTATGGTAACCACGCGACGAAGTTTCGAGCTAACTTGTAGGATGATGATTTTTCACTTCCGTTTTAAGGGCTTAGCTTGTTTTCGCTTTTTAAATCGCGTGGCCCCACGTTGGGCGCCAATTAAACAAAAATTTTGTTGTTTTGTTTTTTTTTTAATATTTACTTTACTGTTTTTTAGTTTGTGCGTTGATAAGTGCGGATGCGATTTTTTTTAAGCTCGCAATTGGCAAAAACAAAAACAAAAAGTGTGAATAAATTCAAACAAAAGCAAAAAAACAAACTTGTGTTTAATACAACAACAAAGTTTTCTGTAAACATTTTTTTTCTCTCCTTCTTCTTTTTTTACAACGGCATTATCTTGCTACTTTAAAAATAAAACAAAAACAATAGGGGCCAATGAGCCTCTTTAAGTTAATTAACAAAAATGTAGACAATTTAATTTAAATAAAAACAAAAAAACTGAAAATAATTTGTGTTTAAACACTACGCCAGTTTTACGTGCCCAATCTTGTTCGTCGCTTTTGATAAGCGATGACAATAAAATAACTACAAACAAGTCGCTTTCTGTACAAAGTGTTACCAAAACTAATATGGATAGTGTAGAAAAACCTAAGACGCAAGTGGGAATGGACAGATACATTACGGTGTTAAAAAGAGGTCGAAGCCCTAAATCTTCGCAGCTTGCACCAATGTCTAAAGTACATAAGGACAAGGACTCCAACGGAATAAATTCCCATAATCGTTTTCCTATCTTAGATAGTGAAACAAGTGTACATAAAACGGCAATTAAGTCGTTCAAACTAACTCCAGTTTATTTAAGGGAGAAAAATTCGAACGATTTAATAAAAAATTTAATTACAATTATTGGCGAGAACTCATTTTATGTAATTCCCATCAAGCGTGGTAACATTGATGAGACAAAAATACAATTTATAGATGAAAGTAGTTATCGTAAAGTAGTAAGCGAGTTTGAAAACTGCAAAAAGAACTTTTATACCTATCAGCTGAAGAGTAGCAAAGGTCTACAGGTAGTCATTAGGGGTGTAGATTCATTGTTTTTCTATAGAATTATTTGCTTCGGTTTTTAAATGGAAATTCCTACTCTGTTTTCTAGCTTCTGGGTGTTGTGGGGGTGGTCGCTTTTCATAAATTCCGTTATTTACTGGTCTATTCATGTAATTAATATTGCGAGTCCTAATGCTCTGGTTAATGTCCATTGGTTCCGGTGGCTTTTGCACAAGCGGCCTCGGAGGTGAATAATTGTTATATTGGGTGTATTTAGGAAAATCACCCTGATTTTGATAATTATTCACCCCTATCGGCAATAGCAAGTGAAATTTTTGTTCTCATGAAATTTTTATTTCCCTTCACGTGAAAATTGGTATCGGCAATAACCCGTGAAATAATTGTTCCCTCGAACGAACAGCTGTACAAAATTAGTAGGTTATTATTGCTGAGTGAAAGAAAAATTTGTAAGAAGATTATAATAATAAAGCAAATTTAATAAAAAATACTTAAATAAAAAGAAGTTTAAATAAAAAATGATTGGAGTGGGAATTAGGTTGTTAATACTGTAGGATGAAGCTAATGAACAAAGAATTGTTCGCCGAAGATTGCGAGTTGGATCTAATCCCTTGGAGTTACCTGATACGTTGTAAGTAAATTGACTGTTAACTTGTAAATTAAACCATTTAAAATTTTTGTATTAGGTTTTTACAACATTACAGGGTTAATAAGGCTGCATTTTCAGTACTTTCCAATTGAAATACTTACCAATTGTATGCAGTGTAGCAAAAAATCATTTGGCATTCCGCCAATTATAAAATTAAGTGCTTGTTTGCGGTTCTTTGCTAAGGGTGGGTATCAGAAAGGGGTAGCGCGAGATTATGAAGTAGGGATTTCACAATCTAGTTTCTCCGAGGTGCTATCGCAACTGCTAGATGTATTAGAGCAGAATATTTGCAGGAAGTGGATAACCTATCCTTCGGAAGAAGAACACAGAGCATTGACGGCACACACATAAATATTGTAGCCTCAAAGGATAATAAATATTTGTATTACAACCGCAAAGGTCACTACAGCATATATACCACAATTGTAAGTTTTTTGTTTCACATATACTATGTAAATCCTCTGCGATGGGTGGTCACCTTGAGTCTTCAGACACGGTGCAGGGGCTTAAACATCAAGTTGATGTGAACTAAGAACCACCCACCCATAGCTGGCAACGTCTGAACTCTATGTCAGGGGCGGCCGTGGGCACGCTCTGACTTCTTCTTCTGGTCGACTTGGTCGGTCAATACCGCCCTGGTAGCATCTGTTCCCTTTGTTAAGGGCGTCTACTGGAGACTTTATTCGTCCGTCTTTTTGTCGGTCCGTGGGGGTTGTTTTTATTAAATCCAAGATGTGTCTGACTCATAGTGAGCGGCATCTTGGTCTGCGTCTGTCTCCAGTGGAGCGGCAGTTCTTCATTACGACTCGTTCAGTGCGTTTGACGGCGCTAAGTGGTCAAAGGGCGTCAAGATCATCGAATGTGGTAATGAAAAGGCCTTAGGCTTCCTCAAAGACTGCATCCGTGATGTTGGCGAACTATGGCCATGCGCCAAAATCGAAATCGTCCCCTTGGACCAGGTTCCGTTTCAGGCGACAGTTAAGGTATGGGTTCCTCCCCCTACTTTGGAGGATGAGGCCATCCTTACACAGATCACGCATTAGAATAAGTGCCTTGGCACCGAGAGTTGGACGATTGAAAGAGGACGCGCAAGGGACAAAGGGGATGGAAAAGATCTCTGGATCAAAATCGATTCAGAATCCCTCCGTCTCCTAGGTCCCTCTAAAGGCGTCATTAAATATGGGCTTAATCAACTTCGGCTGATTCTGCCCGCAGAGAAACGCGATGGCAATTCCGAGCGGCATGAAGGTGGTACAGATTAATCTGCATTACTCCGAGGCAGCATCGGATGACCTGCTGCGTTTCATGGATAGGGAATATATCCACGTGGCCTTAATCCAAGAACCCTGGCTTGTAGCCAATAAGGTTCGCGGCATCCTGTCACGAAAATATATGCTCTTCTCTCCAACCCAAGAAGGTAAGATAAGAAGCTGCATTTTAGTTAGGAGGGATGTTAATATATTTCTTTTATCTAATTTCAGTACGTGTGATCTGACGGTAGCAGCGTTCGAACGCAAGGATCTCCCGACGGTGATCCTGGCATTAGCGTATCTACCATACGATGAAGATGATCCGCCTCCACGTGCTGTACGCAATATGATTTATTGGTGCGATACAAGGGGCCACGATCTCGTCCTAGGATGTGATGCGAATGCCCATCATACTCTGTGGGGGAGGACGGACATTAACACTGGAGGTGAGAACCTATTAGACTATCTTATATCTACTAATCTTAAGATATGCAATAGAGGTAATAGACCAACGTTTTTCAATAGGATCAGGCAACAGGTCATTGATATAACATTGGTAAACGATAGGGACTCAGTTAAGATAATTGATTGGGGAGTTCGGCTTGATTGTTCTTTCTCTGATCACAATAGAATTGTTTTTAGGGTGCAACTTACCCTCGATGCAAGTAAACCCTTCACCTCCCACTGAGGGAATGTTGGCAAGCACACGAGAGCTGGATGACTCCACATCCTTTCTATCCAGGGCTCAGGCAGTTACGCATAGAATGCAGGAGACTTTTCAATAAAGCGAAGCGGGACAAAGGACCCTCTGATTGGGCCGAATACCGGAGTTTTAATAACTTCAAAAAGAAGACCAGAAGAGTGAAGCGAGAAACTTGGCAATGCATTTGTGGAGACTTGGAAAGTACCACTGAGGCGTCCCGTCTAAGAAAGGTGCTCTCTAAGGATCCCGGCATGCCAGGATTCTTAACTAAGCCAGAAGGAAAATTCACTGAAAGCAGTGTTGAAACCTTGAATCTACTAATGGAAACTCACTTCTCGGACTGTAAGGATGTCGAAGAAGATCCGCTTCCTTTTGCGGCTATCTTTTCATGAGCTGTCCACAGTAGTGATTTAGTGGATTCCATTGTAGATGAAGCTAGAGTAGCGTGGGCTGTGCGTTCTTTTAAGCCCTACAAATCTACAGGGCCAGACGGCATTTTCCCAGCGTTACTACAGCAATCGATAAAGGTTATCATGCCGTGGCTGATTTCCATTTTTAGGGGCAGCTAGTTGTATAGGTATATCCCCAAAGAATGGAAAGAGGTTACCGTGGTATTCATTCCTAAGGCTGGAAGAATAAACCATGGAACTGCAAAGGACTACAGGCCAATAAGTCAGTCATCGTTTTTATTGAAAACACTGGAGAGACTGGTCGACGTGTATGTCGAAGGTCTTCTATCGTCTAGTAATTTCTGCAGGGCACAACACGCATACCTAAAGGGAAGGTCGGTGGAAACGGCACTGCATGATGTGGTCGGTACAATAGAGGATACACTGGACAGGAAGGAGTATGTTTTAGCAGCCTTTTTGAATATAGAGGGCGCTTTCAACAATTTGAATATATCCTCGATACTGGATGCCCTACAATATGCGGGGGCTGAACAGAAAATTATAGAGTGGACGGAGAATATGCTTCGAAGTAGAAGCATTATATCCAGTCTTGGCCCTAGTACGATGAGGAAAGTTGTGACAAGGGGAACACCGCAGGGGGGAGTCATGTCCCCACTCCTTTGGAACCTTGTTGTAAATAAAATCCTCTTCAGACTAGGCAACGGAGGCGTTAAGGTCGCGTATGCAGATGGCGTTGTAATCCTTATCAGGGGTAAATTTTTATCCACGATAAGTGCCCTTATGGAATCGGCATTAGGCCAACTACTCACTTGGGCGAAAGAGAAAGGTCTGGGCCTAAACCCTGGAAAGACCGAACTTGTTCTCTTCACCAGAAGATATAAAATTCCGCAATTTTGACTCCCAAAAATAGGTAGCATTACTCTGGAATTGTCAAAAAAAGCGAAGTACCTCGGTGTAAGCCTAGACTCAAAACTCTCGTGGAAACGTAATGCTGAGAGCAGGATGAATAAGGCCCTATTTGCATTTTACGCATGCAAATGGACCTTTGGCAGGAGATGGGGCCTAAAATCGTACATGGTACACTGGATGTACACGGCAGTGATTAGGCCTATCCTCACCTATGGAGCACTCGTCTGGTGTAGAGTGGTGGACACTAAAGTTCACCTCTCTCTTCTGGATAAGGTCCAAAGGTTAGCGAGTCTCTCTATTACTGGTGTGATGAGGTCAACTCCACAGGCCAGTTTGGGGACAATGTTGATGTCGATATCAAACACGTCGCTGCCAGGTCGGCCTTAAGACTCAGGGAGTCGGGCGAATTAAGGCATTGTCGTGTTAGACATGGCACCATCCTACGGCAGGTGGGTGGCAATATCTTGAGGGAGCAGTCTGATTACTTAACCCCTGTTATGGACCTCGAAAAACCTTTTGTCATGAAAATTCCTAGCAGGGAAGAGTGGAAGAATTCGGAACAATTTGGTTTCAATATTTAAGGATGGCTCCAAGATAGACACGGGGACCGGATCGGGGATGTTCTCTGAGGATCTTGATCTTTCAATTTCACTTAGGCTTCCCGATACCTTTACCGTGTTCCAGGCGGAAATATATGCTATATAGCCGCCATTAAGGCCCTTAATTCCAAAGTAGTGAAATCTAAATGTGTGTTAGCATGCATAAAATCTTTAGCCCTACTTGAACGACATCGTATAAGGATAGTGTGGGTCCCAGGGCATGAGGGCATTCGTGGAAACGAGATGGCCGATCAATGTGCTAGAAACGGTTCGAATCTGGATGTGACGGTTGCCCAAGGAGAAATCAATATCCCCTTGGCCGATATATCTAACATACTAGGAGAATGGTCGCTAAAGGAAACGGCTCGCAGGTGGTCTACATTAACCACTTGCAGATTGTCTAAAATTCCTTGGCCCTCAATTGACAAAAAAAGGACAAAGGCACTATTGACCATCGAGAAAAGCTCGTTAGCACTTCTGGTAGGTGTTATAACGGGACACTGTATGATTGGACGTATGTCCGAGCGTATGGGAGTCTCTCGAGGAGGGTGCTGTAGAAGTTGTATAAATGAGGAAGAGGAGGAATCAGCTCAACACCTTCTCTGCGACAGTACGGCTCTTCAAGAGCGTAGGCTCAAATTTTTGGGCCAAAGATTCTTTCAGGACCTGGATTGTCTCAGAGATGTGACACTGAGCAGCCTATTGGGCTTTGTGAAAAGCTCCGGGTGGTTTACAAGAACCAACGGTATTGGAGCTCTCTAGGGAATGGTGGGGATAGATGATCGTTGGGGCATCACAATGGGCCTTATTGGCCTCCGAGTGAACTCGCGCTTTTGCGGGCGGCCCGTTTAACCTAACCTAACCTATGTACATACATACACATCTTGATATTTGTTACTAATTTTTTTTTTGTGTGTATAAACTGATACTTTAAAGATATGTGACAGTAAAATGAGGATAAGGTTTGGTGATGCCACACATCCTGGAGCTTGCCATGACTCATTTGTCTAGAACACAAGTGCTTAAAGAAGCGCAATGGAGCACAATTACCTACAAACAGGTTTACAGCTTTGGTTATTAGGTAAGTAAAGAAATAGACTTAAGTTTGTATATATGCATATATACATACGTATATATGAATTATTTTTTTTTCCATTTTATTTGCATATTTTGTAGGTGACGGCGGCTATCCATTAAAGTCGTGGTTGTTGACGACCTATAGAACTCCACAAGTAGGGTGTGTGGAAAGCAAATTCAATGATGTCCATGCTAAATGCAGGAACATTGTAGAAAGGACAAATGGAGTTCTAAAAGGCCGGTGGAGGTGCTTGCTGGGTGCCAGAGAGCTCCATTACGAGCCGAAGAAAGCGGTGAAAATAATAAATGTTTGCGTGGCATTGCACAACATTTGTATTACCTACAAATGTGACTACGATGGCACAATAGAAACACCAGAAATGGTATATTTCGATTTGCTGAATACAAGCGAACGCGAAAATTATGCGGCCAGAGCTCAAACCATTCGTAGCGCAATTGCAAATTCTTTGTAGAATTTATATTTTTAACAAAACACATATTTGTAAATTATGCTATTAATTAATTCAGCTATTAAATAAAACACATATATTTATGATATGTATTTATATTAATTTCACAGTTTATTTCTTTTTTATGTAAGTTTGCTGATACATATAGGCACTTTGTATGTAATTTAAAACAAAACAACTTAAATAATAATGAAACAAGAAATAAATTAAATTCAGTTCAATACTTTAACATAAAGTAATAAATTAAAAAGGTAAAATAACAAAGTAGATACAGGTACTTTCCAGTCATCTACAACTTAAACAAATAATAATGATGGAAATCAAATTAATTAAATTCAGTTCAATAACTTAAAATAAAGTAATAAATAAAAAATTAAAATAACAAAATTAAAATCCTATTTAGATAGAGTAGTTTCCTGCAATAACTTCAGCTTGATTTCTTCAATTTCTATAATTCTTTTATTTTTTTCCAATTTACTTTATACTTCTTTTATTCTTAATTCTTCAAAAATTGTGTTATGCCGATCCAACTCTTAATTTTTTGGCTTTCAACTCGTTCCTTTTTTCTAGAGCACGATATATCCTTTTCATTCCAGATTCCATTTCTTTATTATGGTTTTGCAAGGATTCAGCTATAGCCGAAATTTTGGAGCACAGGCTTTCTTGAACTTTGAGTTCTTGAGCTATTACACCTGCTGTAGTTTGCTTTTCTGCCGGTGTTGTATCAACGCCTTTTCTTTTTAAGGAGTATAATTTCTTTGCACTGGAGCCTTTCATTACGGGGTCTTGTGGCGGGGGTGTAACTTACTTTGAAACTACGGGCATTTCTATGCACTCTTCAACTATGTCATTTTGGGAACACTCTGGCAAACCAAAATTTAATGTATAGTCCAGTCCCTCCACCGATTCTTTCATGCCAACTAGTTCATAAATACTCTGCTCCATTTCTGACAGAGATTTGGTTTGATTAGGTCCACCTCCCGTTGCCCGTTGATTTTTCATATTAGTGGCAGCTTTTTGACCATACCTATTACATTACAAATCGGAAAATATTCTCAATTTTAAATAAACTCACTAACCTTTTTCCACTCTGTAACATATTTTAATGAAGAACCAGCACTATTTAACTCATCAGTGAGAGAACTTAAAAATTCAGCTAGCACGTCTTTGCTCCTTTTTATGAAACCACAGGCAATAGAACAGAACTTACAGATCTCGACTTAAATTATTTACAAATTATATTATTTCAACTACAGAAATAAAAATAAAACAAAATACTTACATGATTTAAAATTCAATTCCCCACCAAAAATGAAAAGAACAAATTCAAATGAAAAGGGAATAAATTAACGGGAAAAAAATCACTGTCGATTAGGGGAATTTTTTACCAAGAACATTTTTTCACGTTATCATTCATAATTGAATTTCCAAAAATATTTTTGTTCACGTGAGTTATTCATGATAGCAAATTCGGGAAAAGGGAACAAATTACTAGGAAAAAATTATTGCAGAGGTTGCCTTTGAAATTGGTCATATGGTTTAAGTGGTGGTGGAATGTGTGCTAATTCCGGGTGAAATCTATGAGAAGTAATATCATGATTGAAACGTGGGGGTGCAGGTCTAAAATTCTGTTTTGATCTTACACTCTGCGCGTAATTTGTCCTAAAATTTTGATTTTCTAATTTAAGGCATAGATGCAATGCCTTGGGCAAATCGACTGGTTCTCTAATTGCTAAAAGCCTTGGAAGATCTCCTTTTAGGCCTCGAATAAAGGTATCCAGTGCCGTATCTCTGTATGTCTGGGTCAAAAGACGCAATGATTCTTGCCCAATATCCATACAACTGATTTTGTTCAATATCAGAGATAAATGGTTATACACCCTCTGATAAAATTCCTAGACTGACTCGGTACCCTGAATAAAAGAGGTCAGTTGGTGCTCTAGTGCACTGATATCCCTCTTATCTGCATAATGAAGGGTTAGGCAGCGAGAAATACTCTCCCAGTTTAGTGGAGTATTATAAGATTCTAGAATTGCATCGGCGTGTAATACTATTTTGTTCCTTACAACACTTAAAATTCCAAAGCACTTCGCAGTTCCTTTTAAATGTTGATATATATCTAAAATCCTTTCTACCGACTTCCGCCATGAACTATATTCCCCTGCCTGTCCGGAAAGTTCTCGTAAGCTCCTAACAACGTCCGGTACTCTGTCTAGTTCATTTAACTGAGCCCTGTGTTGTGGCTCATTTTGAATCGAGGGATTTTTAATATTTTGAACCAATTCCCTAGCCGGTTCTCGCATTGTTTCTGTAACTATTCTTCTGATTTCAGCTTCTAGTTCTCCCATGTGGAGTACTGCCTGGTTTTATTGTGCGTTTAGCACGGGAGGTGTTACTAAATTATTTGGGTTTGACATTGTCCGAATTTGAGATACCTAGCTTAATGATCCATTAAGAATCGAGGCTCTTTTAGTAAGAGGTATTATTTAGTTAGTGTGTAATAAATTTATTAATCTGGAGGGTCCCTTAGGAATCGCAGATTTTTACTAAGTTGAAAACTTAAAATAAATCTTTTAAAATATATATTTTTAAACATCATTTACTGTGTGATTTTTGTGAGGACTACCTTCAAGCAACAAACATCTGTATTGAAGAATATCATCAAAACTTTGTTATTTCTTCGATTTATTCACCTCCTAGATTTCAAATATCAGAGAGTCAATATATTAACTTTTTCAAATCACTAGGTGCCTGCTTCATAGCATCAGGCGACTACAACGCTAAACATACGTTTTGGGGATCACGCCTAATAACTCCAAAAGGTCGTATTTTGTTTGATACAATTTCCAAAATGCGTCTGAATGTGTGATATCAAGTGGACAACCCACCTATTGGCCTACTGATCGACAAAAAATACCTGATGTTATTGATTTTGGCGTGACTAAAGGTATTTCGAGAGAAATGATTAAGGTTGAAGCGTCACTCGAATTATCCTCAGATCATTCACCCACTATTGTCTATATATGGAATCAGCAAAATATCGTGTCGCCAACAACTTGCACAAGCATTAATTGGTTGAAGTATAGAAAGTATCTCAGTACTCATTGTTCGGAAAACATACCGCTAAGAACACCAGAAGATGTGGACCAGAGTCTAATTTATTTTGATCAAAACCTTAAATCAGCTGCCCAACAGGCGACAGAAACCAGACAACCAGCTAGATACAATCAAATTTACTTTGTAGATGTCGAGCGGCTCTTGGCTGAAAAAAGAAAAATTAGAAGAGAGTGGCAAGCACACAGATCTCCTCAACTCAAATCTAGACTTAAAGATTGCACGAAACGACTAAGACAGCTGCTAGAATCTCGAAGAGTAGCATCTCTGAAAAATTACTTGGAAGACCTCGACGCAACTGCACAATCAGATTATTCATTATGGCGCGCATGTAGGAACCTTAAAAGACCGGTCGTACGTAAGCCTCCCTTGCGAACTTCTTGTGGAGACTGGGCAAGGAATGATACCGAAAAAGCAAATTGTTTGTTGGACATTTGAAGAAGGTTTTCACCCCAAATGTATGTACTGATATAGCTGAGTTACCATCAGTAGAGACTAGTGCCGTAGTACCCCTAAGATTTGAATTTCGCGATATTGAAAGGGTAATAGCAGATTTAAACACCAAAAAAGCCCCTGGCGTTGATAAAACAAGTAACAAGATGTTAGTTGAGTTGCCCCGTATAGGTCGCAGAATTATTCTGTTTGTTTTTAATGCCATCTTACGTCTTGAGTACTTTCCCACAGAGTGGAAGGTCTCTTTGATAACTATGATTCCTAAACCAGGAAAAGACCACACAAAAGTAGAATCATACAGACCTATAAGCCTTTTATCAAACGTGTCAAAGTTATTTGAGAGAATATTATTAACTAAGCTGAATCCAATACTTAGCGCGAAAGGATGCATTCCGAACCATCAATTCGGCTTCAGAAAACAACATAGTACGATCCAACAAACACACAGATTAGTAAATGTAATTAAAACGACCTTTGAAGAAAAAAAATACTGTTCTGCGCTCTTTATCGACGTTTCTCAAGCATTCGATAAGGTTTGGCACGAAGGCCTAATATTTAAGCTAAAGCTGAACTTGCCCGAAAACTTGTATAAGCTCTTAAAAGATTATTTAACGAATCGCAAGTTTTTATTAAAAGAAGGTGACTTTTTAAGCTCGCCACAGCTCATTGAAGCCGGAGTTCCCCAAGGTAGTATTTTGGGACCAATTTTATATTTACTGTACACATCGGATATGCCAATTAGCACCCTAGTTCACACATCAACTTTTGCAGATGACACAGCTTTTTTAAGTATTCATGAAAGTGCCCAAGAAGCATCACAACTTTTACAAGACCACATACTCAATTTGGAAAAATGGCTAGAAAAATGGAGAATAAAAGTGAATGAACAAAAATGCACTCACATAACTTTCACACTGCGCAGGGACTCATGCCCTCCTATTCGCATAAATAACCAAATGATACCACAGCTTTCAGACGTTAAATACCTGGGTATACATCTTGACCGTCGCCTTACTTGGAAAAGCCACATTGACTTCAAGTTAACACAAATGAAACTAAAAGCAGTACAACTAAATTGGCTTATTGGCAGAAACTCCACCCTGAGCTTAGATTGTAAACTTCTACTGTACAAGTCGGTCCTCAAACCAATTTGGTGTTATGGGATTCAGTTATGGGGCACTGCCTCAGCTAGCAATGTAGAAAAAATTCAAAGGCGCCAAAATAAGATTTTACGTATTATTACATCTGCTCCCTGGTATATAAAAAATTCGAGCATCCACAAAGACCTAAACATGCCATCAGTTAAATCAGAAATAGCGGAACATGCAGTCACATATCTAAAGAGGCTTGAATCTCATCCAAACCCTTTGGCGCGTAACATGCTGAATGAACCTGGTTACATTCGACTAAAAAGAAGAGATACTGCTTTTCTTGGCCGTACATTAGAGGGATGACCCGCAAATGATTTCGAAATCCGTGAAACAAACATTATTTTTGTCTAGCACTGCCTGGACTTAAAAAGAATTTTTTATTTTAGACTTAAGATACGAGTAATTATTGTTAGTTCAAAAATTATTGAAGATACAATAAATAAATAATGAAAAAAAAAAATATATATATATATTTTAGTTATATCACTTAGGTATATTTTTCACATATGCAATTAGTATAGTATTATTTTTTTGTATTATTTAATCTGGAGCGTCCCTTAGGAATCGCAGATTTTTATTTAGTTATGAAACTTAAAAAATCTTTTTCACAAATGCAAATATTCTTCTTTTTATATGTACTTTAATTGCAAAAATAATTCTCTGATTTTTCTCTTAGAGGCAATTTTCATTAATTTATTTATAAAATTTCTTGTATTCTTTTGTAAAATTTAAATTAATATTCATAATAAAAAATTAATTTCAAATACGTTATATAATTATAAAACATTTCCTTGATTTGTAATAAGAAGCAAATTTTTCTTTTGTTCACAATATGTAATTTATTTATTTTTTAACGGTATTTCTTATTTTGAATTTGTAATTTTTACTAACACTGTAATCACTTTTTAAACTTAGATTTTACTTTCAACAATAAAACACGTTGCATCCTTTGATTAGTAGGTTGTTGAGCAGCGGGTGCTGAATCCTTCAGCTCATTTTCCTCTGTCCTATGTGGGGGTACAGTTACTAAGGGGCCTCTTTTCTGCTTTTCTTTTGAAGATCCACGGTAACGTAACGTGCCGCCTTGCAGGACGACTATACTTTAGCCGTAGTCCTTAGGTGACTACAGAGCAAGGTTGCAAGCTAACTTGTAGGATGATTTTTCACTTCCGTTTTAAGGGCTTAGCTTGTTTTTCGCTTTTTAAATCGCGTGGCCCCACGTTGGGCGCCAATTAAACAAAAATTTTGTTGTTTTGTTTTTTTTTTAATATTTACTTTACTGTTTTTTGGTTTGTGCGTTGATAAGTGCGGATGCGATTTTTTTTAAGCTCGCAACTGACAAAAACAAAAACAAAAAGTGTGAATAAATTCAAACAAAAGCAAAAAAACAAACTTGTTTTTAATACAACAACAAAGTTTTCTGTAAACATTTTTTTTCTCTCCTTTTTCTTTTTTTACAACGGCATTATCTTGCTACTTTAAAAATAAAACAAAAACAATAGGGGCCAATGAGCATCTTTAATTTAAGTAACAAAAATGTAGACAATTTTGATTTAAATAAAAACAAAAAAACTGAAAATAATTTGTGTTTAAACACTACGCCAGTTTTACGTGCCCAATCTTGTTCGTCGCTTTTGATAAGCTATGACAATAAAATAACTACAAACAAGTCGCCTTCTGTACAAAGTGTTACCAAAACTAATATGGATAGTGTAGAAAAACCTAAGACGCAAGTGGGAATGGACAGATACATTACGGTATTAAAAAGAGGTCGAAGCCCTAAATCTTCGCAGCTTGCACCAATGTCTAAAGTAAATAAGGACAAGGACTCCAAGGGAATAAATTCCCATAATCGTTTTCCTATCTTAGATAGTGAAACCAGTGTACATAAAACGGCAATTAAGTCGTTCAAACCACTGTAACGGCGAAATTCGTTCACTCGTTTTCACCTACACATAGTGTGAAGTAATACCATTTAGAATACCATGGAATTTGCTCATTTATTTTACTATTTTTATTATATTCTTATTTTTTACTTTGTAAGATTGTTATTGAATTACCTGTGTTTATTACTATTATTATTATATATTTTAGTATTTCATATACGAATATGATCATTTACATTCCCTATTTTTTTATATATATTTTCGTTTTACTTATCATCAGTATTATTGATATGATTGGTAATCGTTTGGTAAAACGATTACCAATCATTTATCCTAAACTGATCTCATGTTATTTATAAAAGTAAATTTAAATTAACGGTCAAGAAACTCATAGCGCCACCTATAAGTCAGAAACAACCAGATAAACTAGAACAGTCAGCTGTTGAACATATGCAATTTCACAGATGATGGCTGGCAACCATTGTAAACAAACAATCACACAAGTGTGTGTGTGAATGTGTGTGCCCACTCAAGGGTATAAAAGACGCAACATTTCGAATAATTAATCAGATAGCAAGCAGCAGAGGTCTCTTGGAGGAATTTTATATTCCGCAATTACTTCTTATCGACAGGACAAGTTGGTGGAAGTACCAACACCACAGAAGTTTATCTTCTACCGGTGTTGGCTCGACCGTGTGACTAGTGCTGGTGTGGAATTTTATATTTCGGCCATAATCTTGGACACGGCCTAGAACTCCCTACAATTGCTGCCACTGCTAAGTACAGTGTGTTATTTTTACCGTCGTTGCCGCCTGTATCGCTGCCAGTTCCGCCGCTGCCGCCTGTACCTCTGTCAGGTACCGCCACTGCCGCCTGAACCGCTGCCAGGTACCACCACTGCCGCCTGAACCGCTGCCAGGTACCGCCACTGCAGCCTGTTCCACTGCCAGGTACAGGTACTGCCGCCTGTACCGCTGCCAAGTACAGCTACAGTCGCCTGTACCGCAGCCAGGTACCGCCGCTGCCACCTGTACCGCTGCCAAGTACAGCTACTCCCTCCTGTACCGCTGCCAAGTACAGCTACTGCCGCCTGTACCGCTGCCAGGTACCGCCGCTACCCCTGCCAGGTACCGCCGCTGCCACCTGTACCGCTGCCAAGTACAGCTACTTCCGCCTGTACCGCTGCCAGGTACCGTCGCTACCGCCTGTACCGCCGCTGCCGCCTATACCGCCGCTGCCACTTATACCGCCGCTGCTGCTTGTACCGCCGTCGCTTTCCCTTAGACCGCCGCTGCTGCCTGTACCGCCGCCGCCGTCTTGACCGCCGCTGCTGCCAGTACCGCCGCTGCCATCTGTACCGCCGTCGCTGCCACTTAGACCGCCACTGCTGCTTGTATCGCCGCCGCCGCCTGGACCGCCGCTGCCATCTGTTCCGCCGCTGCAATCTGCACCCCGCTGCTGTCTGTACCGCCGATGACATCTGTACCGCCGCTGCCATCTGTACCGCCGCTGCCGCCTATACCGCCACTGCTGCCTGCACGCGTCGCTGCTGCCCGTACCGCTGTTGTGACTTCCCATTTATCGGCTACGAGTTGAGACCGTCTGTCCTCTACGCTGTAGTAGAACAAATACACCAAATAAAACATTGGAGATAAGATTTATGACGTTTAACGAAATAAAACCCGACTGTTTCTCTTCTTTCCCAGATAAAGAAGGTAAGTAACAAAACATAATATAAACGCCCCTGGACTCCGTTGAAGCTATCCCAGCAACCAGCGGAAAACGTGTCGTTTCACCACCTCCAGTTTATTTAAGGGAGAAAAATTCGAACGATTTAATAAAAAATTTAATTACAATTATTGGCGAGAACTCATTTTATGTAATTCTCATCAAGCGTGGTAACATTGATGAGACAAAAATACAATTTATTGATGAAAGTAGTTATCGTAAAGCAGTAAGCGAGTTTGAAAACTGCAAAAAGAACTTTTATACCTATCAGCTGAAGAGTAGCAAAGGTCTACAGGTAGTCATTAAAGGTGTAGATTCATACGTTGATCCAGCTGAAATAAGAGCCGGACTCCAAAAAGCGGGTTTTAAAATAAAAAGTGTAGATAATCTCCGTAATCGGGAAGGTATCCCCCAACCACTATTTCGCGTTGAACTGGAACCTGGAGATATCAGATTGAAGAAGAACGAAATGCACCCCATTTACAATCTGAAATACCTGTTACACCGAAAAATAACTGTAGAGGAGCCGCATAAGCGTCCAGGACCTGTCCAGTGTCTAAATTGTCAAGAATATGGTCATACTAGGGCTTACTGTAAGTTGCCGCCGGTTTGCGTTGTATGTGGCGAGCTACATTGTTCCGCCCAATGCGACAAAGCAAGGGATGATTCGAAAGTTAAAAAATGTAGCAATTGCGGTGGAAACCACACTGCTAACTACAGAGGCTCTCCAGTTTTTTCCATGGTAAAGAAAACCACTCAAAAATCAAATACTCCTGCTAAGCGCCAACAATATCGGGCAAATGCTCATTATCCTCAGTTAGCCCAACCAACAACACAACATGTTTCATACGCTGATATGGTAAAAACCAATCATACTGCAGTACATAAAGCGACACCGACAACTAATTCTACTCCTAATTTGCAATCGCATCCTAAAGAACAAACACCATCTGGTAATTTTAATCGTCTCGAAGCAAGCAAAATAAATGGCTATATCTTATATGACACCAAAGACCCCCGTGGCAGAGCATGTGGTGGTTCAGCAATACTAATAAAGGCTCGAATCAAACATTATCTACTGTGTGATTTTTGTGAAGATTACCTACAAGCAACAAACATATGCATTGAAGAATTTCATCAAAACTTAGTTATTTTCTCGATATACTCACCTCCTAGATTTCAAATATCAGAGAGTCAATACAGTGATTTCTTCAAATCACTAGGTCCCTGTTTCATAGCATCAGGCGACTACAACGCTAAACATACGTTTTAGGGATCAAGACTAATTACTCCAAAAGGTCGTGTTTTATTTGACACAATTTCAAAAATGCGTCTGAATGTGATATCGAGTGGACAACCCACCTATTGGCCCACTGATCGACAAAAAATACCTGACGTTATTGATTTTGGCGTGATTAAGGGTATTCCAAGAGAAACGATTAAAGCTGAAACGTCACTTGAATTATCCTCAGACCATTCACCCACTATTGTCTATATATGGGAAAAACAAAACATCATATCACCAATTACTATCACAAGCACTAATTGGTTGAAATATTTAAAGTTTCTTAGTACTCATTGTTCGGAAAACATCCCGCTAAGAACACCTGAAGACGTAGAGCGGAGTCTTGATTTTGACCAAAACCTCAAATCAGCTGCCCAACATTCAACAATAACCCGACAATTAGCTAGATACAATCAAATTTATTCTGCAGATATCGAACGGCTCTTGGCTGAAAAAAGAAAAATTCGTAGAGAATGGCAATCACAGAGATCTCCTCAACTCAAAAGCAGACTTAAAGAATGCACGAACCGGCTAAGAGACATGCTGGAATCTCGAAGAGTAGCATCCCTGACAAACTATTTGGGAGTCCTAGAAGCAACTCCTCAATCAGATTATTCGTTATGGCGTGCATGTAGAAACCTTAAAAGGCCAGTCTTACGTAGGCCTCCCTTGCGAACTTCAGCTGGAGGCTGGGCATGGAGTGATACCGAAAAAGGAAATTTATTTGCAGGACATTTGAAAAAGGTTTTTACCCCAAATATATCAACTGATATAGTTGAGTTGCCAGTTCTCGAGGCTAGTGCTGCAGTACTGATAAGATTTGAATTTGATGATCTTGAAAAGGCAATAACGGATTTGAACACCAAAAAAGCCCCTGGCGTTGATAAAACCAGTAACAAGATGTTAATTGAGTTGCCCCGTGTAGCTCGCAGAATCGTTCTTTTTATTTTTAATGCCATTTTACGTTTTGAGTACTTTTCCACAGAGTGGAAGATGTCCTTGGTTACCATGATTCCTAAACCAGGAAAAGACCACACAAAAATTGAATCATACAGACCTATAAGCCTTTTGTCAAATATGTCAAAGATGTTTGAGAGGATGTTAATAACTAAGCTTAACCCTATTCTAAGTGACAAAGGATGTATTCCAAACCATCAATTCGGCTTCAGGAAAAAACATAGTACGATCGAACAAACTCACAGGTTAGTTAATGTTGTTAAGAAGACTTTTGAAGAGAGAAAATACTGCTCTGCGCTTTTTATTGACGTTTCTCAAGCATTCGATAAGGTATGGCATGAAGGCCTAATATATAAGCTAAAACTGAATTTTCCCGTTATTTAACCGAACGAAAATTTATTGTGAAAGAAGGAGATTTTTTGAGCTCTTCCCAGCCAATCGAAGCCGGAGTTTCCCAAGGTAGTATATTGGGGCCCTTTTTATACTTATTGTATACTTCAGACATGCCAACTAGTAACCGAGTTCACACATCGACATTTGCTGACGACACAGCTTTTTTGAGCATTCACGAAAGACCCGAAGTAGCATCACGATATTCACAAGACCACATATTTAATTTAGAAAAATGGTTGAAGAAATAGAGAATAAAAGTGAATGAACAAAAAAGTACTCACATAACTTTCACACTGTGTAGAAAATCTTGCCCACCTATTCGGATAAATAACCAAACGATACCTCAGCTTTCAGACGTCAAATATCTCGGCATACATCTTGACCGGCGCCTTACAAGGAAACGGCACATAGAAACAAAGTTAACACAAATGAAGTTGAAAGCAGTCCAACTAAACTGGCTAATTGGTAGAAATTCTACTCTAGCTTTAGATTGCAAACTTTTATTATACAAGTCAATTCTAAAACCAATATGGTGTTATGGCATTCAATTATGGGGCACTGCCTCAGCCACCAACGTAGAAAAAATTCAAAGGCGCCAAAATAAGATTCTTCGTATAATTACATCTGCTCCTTGGTATATAAAAAACTCGAACATCTATAAAGATCTAAACGTGCCATCAGTTAAAGCAGAAATAGCGAAACTTGCCATAAGGTATTTAAAGAAGCTTGAAACTCATCCGAATCCACTGGCCCGTAACTGACTAACTGAACCTGGTTACATTCGACTAAGAAGGAGGGACACTGCTTCTCTCATCCGTACATCAGAGGGATAACCCACAAATTACAGTAACCGTGAAACATAAATTTTTTTTTGTCCAGCACTGGTTGGACTTAACAAGTATATTTTTAGACTTAAGATATGAGTAATTATTGATAGTTCAATTATATTGAAGATAAAATAAATAAAAATTGCAAAAAAAAAATATTTACTTTAAACCGTACTGGGTTTAAAGTGTTCTTTATTGATTCAATTACAATTTATGAATGTTCTTTCTTAAAAATAATTTTAATAATTAAACCTTTCAAAATAAACATCTTTTTGACAAATCAGCATTTAATTATTTTTTTTTAATGAAATATGATCGGAATTGTAATATTTTGTCTAGACAACAGGTAAGCATATTTTTACAGTTGACACAAATTATGTCTTGCGCGTGTTAAACATAATTATCGTTAACTTACACAAGCGGTTATTAACATTGTTAACAGGTAGAGAAATCTCACAATACAATAGCGCTTGTTTGGAAATGCACATTACTGTCATAAGAGCCTTCTGTGTAAAGTTTTTTCCACCCACAAAACATAATTTCGTTAATTTATTTTTAATTCTGAACTATTAAAACTAATTTCGTATTATCGAAATTAATAATACACAAATAAACTATTCATGTATCCCGTATATAATTTTTTGTGAAAATAAAACAAATAAATGCAATGTACATATGTATATTGCTTTGCCTTAAAATTGTTAAATGAAAGCGTGATTTATGTACATATATTAATCTAATACGAACTCTAAAAAAATATTTTTTATATTTAAATAATAAATATTATTGAAATAATGGTTTGGTTAATTATGGTTATATATTTTCAGTGTACTTATTTTATTACACAATGCGACACAAACTGCTTTGTTGAAAGTTGGCATGCTACTGATCAGTGTTGTCAAAACTATTGAGCCAATTCCCGCCAGATAATACTTAAAAAAACGCTAGACACCGCTAACTCGTCCGAAAAAACCGCTAAATAAATTTAAAAATAATTTTTTTTTAAGTTTAAAGACAAATTTTAAAATTAAATTAGTTGAAATACATGATCATCTGTAGTTAAAAATTTAGATAATTTAATATATAACTATAAAATTATAAATCTATAAAAAATAAAATGGAATTTTTTTCGAAGCATAATGTTTTTTTATTGCGGCGTATGCAATTAAGTTTGAAAATTTGCACTGCCATTAATATTTACAGTAACTTACTTATTTATCCAATCCCTTAATTTTGGATTAGTTTTCAATTCTTTTCAAAATTTTTATCCATATATCAACTTTTTTTAATCTTTTATTTTTGTCAGCAGAAAATTTTAAACACTATTTACAGAAGTCAACAAAAATTTTATATAAAGCCTAGGTTCCTGAGTTATTACCTAGGGTACTTTTATATAAAGTAAATACATAAACTATATATGTCTGAAGCACACTACATATACTCAAACCAATATAACGAAGTGGTAGAAACAGCTGGTAAATATATAAAGAAACAGAAATTTGTATATTGTATTATATTAGCTCTTACCAAAAACGCGTTTTACAAGACCAGAACTTTAAAAATAAAAATTTTGTTTCTATTATATTTCAAGTTTTGGTCGATTAATCGTAAATGAATTTTTGATAATATATTAACTAAATTACGTTCAAAACAACATAAAAACTGATCGATTAATCGAATATTTTTTTAAGTTGTATATATTAGAACACCCATGAAATGTATGGGATTTGCAAAAGTATTCTTTTTTGCACTCCCCGCGCATATTCGGTTATCTGGGGATAAAAAATTGATATGCATTAAAATTTCAAATCTAAAATGTAAACCGGCCAGGCCCCTCGCATTGAAGTGGTAAAGATGGCCTTAAAAATATGTAAAAAAGATGTCTAGATTTAATTATCAATAACTCTTAAACTGTGAGCTTTTAGTAATTTAGTTATATATACTTTTTATTCTTTATAAAAGGACAAATATTTTGTTCATATAAACTTTTAACCCACGATAAAGCGTAAGTGGTTTCTTAGCGTTTCAATTCGAAGGTTATCTTGAAACTGAACTTTGAGTGGTTCTCATTCATTTCTCTTTTCTGGAGGCTTGTAAATACGAACTCTCTTCATCATGAGATAGAATAGATAGATAGAGAATATATATATATACATATATATATATATATATATATATATATATATATATATATATATATATATATATATATATATATATATATATATATATATATATATATGTATGTATATATACATATGTATATGTATGTATATATATATATATATATATATATATATATATATATATATATATATATATATATATATATATATATATATATATATATATATATATATATATATGTATGTATATATGTATATATGTATGTATATATACATATGTATATGTATGTATATATATATATATATAGCGTTTTTATATATATATGTATATATATATATATGTATATATTTATATATATATATATATATACATACATATACATATGTATATATATTGGTCTTGTAAAACGCGTTTTTGGTAATATAATACAATATACAAATTTGTGTTTCTTTATATATTTACCAGCTGTTTCCACTTCGTTATATTGATATGAAACTAATCCACACAAAATTTTAAGGTATGTATGAGTATGTATATGTAGTGTGCTTCAGACATATATAGTTTATGTATTTACTTTATATAAAAGGTAATAACTCAGGAACCTAGGCTTTATATAAAATTTTTTATATATATATATAGATATATATATATATATATATATATATATATATATATATATATACATGTGTGACGCAAGATGACAAAAGGGATCTTCTCTTTTCAGGGTCGAAATTCAGTTTTCGATGTTTTTCGATAAATTACAAAATTCTGGACTAAATGCAAAACAAACTAAAAAATTCAAGAAGTTATGGCGTTTTGAAGATATTAGGTCGAAAGTATAGTTTTAAGATAATTGAGTTTAAAGTTGGACAACTAAATTGTGCAACTTTTCAGGTGTTAAGACTGCCTAATTATATATGTTAAATATGAAATAAAATTTATTTTGTATTTGATCTCAGGATATCGTTTGGTGTAACAGAAAACATGAAATTTTGTTTTGTCTAGTCTACACTTTTGGCAATAAAAAATCATAGTTTAAACGCATATCTACATAAATATACAGTGGTGTTCCATAAAATAGAGCCACCTTTTAACTAACTGACCAACTAAATTACTATAGACCAGTTTTGATAAAAAAAAAAACTTAAAATGAAATATATACGCAAAAACATTCGAAATTCAAGGTTTTAGGTGTGAAAAAAATAGAGCCATCCACTCACCTCAGTTCTTAGTAGAATATAATTTATTTTTGATAGCGGCTGAGCACCGTTTTGGTATATGGTCAAAAAGTTTTTGGCATGTCGCAATCGGAATATTCCCTACAAGAACAGTGACCATCAATTGAGCAATCATTTGAGTGTCACTGATGAGAAATTTTTTCTCATTACGTAGAACAGAGCTACCATCACGTTATTAAGGGCATGGTACAAAAATGAGGCAAACATTTGTGTACGTGAGATTTTGCATCTCTCGAGAACTTATTAACTCTTTGGACTAATTAGCATATCTCTGTACTGCTGAGTCTACTGGTTTTTACTAATCAACTATGCTGTAAAAATTAATCAAAGATGACTACTCAGCTGGTTAAATAAACCCCTCACAACTGACTAAGCAAAATTGTGCAGAAACAGATTCAATATTATTATATTAGCAAACCGTTCAAAATTCAAGGAAACAATCAACTACAAAAATTTTCGGGAAATTTTTCACTTTTGTGGCTACCTAAGCGCTACCTAAACGGTGTTAAGAATCATTCCTAGGAAGTTCATATGTTCTAGAAAGTTGTTTATTGAGATCTTAGGTTCATTTTTGTAGTTGATTGTTTCCTTGAATTTTGAACGGTTTGCTACCTATGGACCTGAACAGGGGAAAAATGGTAAAAAATTGAATTTTTTAAAGTTTTTTGCGATTTTGACCTTGAAGATGAAGTGTTTTTGATTTTATATGTTCACAATTTTTGTTCTTTATGACGAGAGCTACAACTTTGCCTCAGAGAGTATATCAAAATTTCAAACGGTTTGCAAAATATGAGCTTGAGGAAATGATCATTTTTTGCAAAAATAACATTGCGGCCCCACATCTTTGAGGGCCCATAAAAAAAACCTGGAGGACTTTGGGCAAAACTGGGAGACAGGGGTCTTTTTTTTTTGGTCTTTTATGACGTAGTGGTGTCCGTATATGGTTATTTTTTTCCGTGTTGCACTGTGTATTTTAAAAACACGGGGATATATTTTACAATTTACGACTCAAATTACAGTGGCAGAGCTGTATTTTACAAAAAATTCAACTCTGCTACTCACATTAATTTTTTTAATTTTTGTGTATGTATGAGTTTTCATTGTTCATGTGTTAGTTTCAATCATCCATTTCTTGTAGGGTTACTCCATGCTCCTTTTACTAATGCCCATCAGTGTTGGGATTTGCGGTACAATTGTTCCAAATTTGGTACTATCGACACATCAGTGGTACACTGGTAAACTTCATGTTTTTATGGTACAATTTCTTATAAAATTTATTCAATACATTTTTTATTTAATAAAAAAAATTTTTTACATTTCTAACTTCATAGTTCTCCAACCCTGTCTAGAACTGACTAAATTTCAACATTCTTGACTTATGTTCAGGTTTTTTATTATTTACTCTGCTAACCCTGTTATGTATAAGTGACAGGTAATTCGCCTGATATAGTTTTCCATTCTTTCTAGTGAGAAATCGTAAGGTATTTTTGGTAATTATATGATTTTTGATCCGGTGACTTTGGTGAATTTTCAAGAACATGCAGTGTAGCCAGTTCCTAACATTGCACGGTGCAAAGATCCATATGTAAATGGCTAGTCCGACTGATTAAACATTTAACATGGATATAGCAGAGGAATATCTGAGCTTAAGTTTTAAAGCGCTATGTGGCCTCAAATTTGAAAACCTCACACTTTCAATTTTTTTAGGGCTTGGCATTTCATTATTTTTATGTTCGATTTTTCAAAATTTTACATCGTCTGAAAAATCTATTTAGTATTAGTACATTTCTTTAAAGTTTTTTTTTCGTAGTTAGGGAGCAAAATTTAAGATATTGTGGTAAAATTGCAAAATGATATCTTTTCTGAGATGATTTTCAATTTAAAAACTACAAAATTATTGCCTTTTTGTGTATTTTAGTCTAAAAAAGGGCCATTAATCTTTTTTTAATAAAATAAATTCTTAGGGAATATGTAAAAATTTTATATTTTAAACCAAATTTCGTGTAAAGGTGATGATTGTAGAATATGAACATCCCTCAATTTGATCTATTTTACATCGAAATTTTGATATTAGGCTATATGTTCTAAAATACCAAAGGAAAATTATTCCCAAATATTGTTGATAGTATTTCATGAACCCTAGTGGACTTTATGGGCAAAGCCTAAAAATTCCAAGTTTGGGATTTTTGGTAATTATTTTAGGAATTGCGGGATTTCTTTTATCTTAATCTTAACATTTTGTATACGCTTTAATTTTCGTTGACTAATTTCCACAAAAAAGAAATTGAAGGAATCAAGGTCAATTATCGTCAATATAAAATACGCTAGTATTAAAGTTTTCATTAGCGTCTTTTAATGCCGAGCTACTGTATGTATGTTTTGCTTGTTTTTTACCTAATGTCAAATGTTGGTACAATTGATACTGATTTGGTACAATTGTAGCACTGGGATGGTACAATTTAAACATTGTGAGATCCCAACACTGATGCCCATAGATGATCTTTATTAGTTGCATGTTTTCCCTTAATAGTTAATTTAACTATTCACAACAAGTTCTCAATGGGTTTAAGACTGGAAACTGAGCAGGCCAACTTTAAACATCAAGCACATATTTTTCAAACCAATCTTTTGACCACTTCGATGTGTGTTTCGGGTCATTGTCTTGCTGAAACACAATTTAATTTACATTACATTATACCAAACAAAAACTTATTACAGATATTTATTTCATGCTTGAAATTTCGTATTTATTAAAACTTAAAAACGCTAGAAAACCGCTTACTAAAAAGTTTTACGGATAAAATACCCACTTTACGCAGTTTATGTTAATTGACATTTTATTCTTTTAAAATGTGTTTATATATACATTTATATAACTAACTAAGTCTTTTACAAGTTCATTACTTGGAGTTCAGTCTTCTATTTCGGTACTACCAAGTTTAGAGCTGATAGCATGGAACCACAAGTTGCTACTTTTAACCCGTTAGTTACTTTATTTTTCATTAAATCCAGCTTAGAAAACAAATCTTTCCGCACATGCGCTGTTGTGAGGTAAAGTTAAAACTTACGCGGCCAATTAGTGTAAATTTGGATACAAAGGTTCGTTTAAAGAATTTTTGAAATGATTTATCTTTAGCTTTACTTTTCAATAATTTGTATTCGCTAATAAAGGTTTCAGCTTCACTTATGACATAATTAAATTCTTATATGAGATCAATATAGTTAATATCTTTGTTAGAGGTAAAAATTTTGAATGTAAAAAGATTAAAATACTCAGTTTCTTATCAGCAATATTTCGTTACAAAGTTTTTGGTAAAACTTTCAATATTTTGTTTAATCGCAATGCAGTCAATATTAAGTATATTTTCAGCAAGAACTGCAGTTTCAGCTTCATGGCCTATATAAATATTTATAATATCTTTGATGTTTAGTGTGTCTCTATAACTTATATTTTATAGCTTTGTGACCAATATACATTCTTTTTGATAAAATTTTGAAAAATTTGCAGTAAAATCTCCTTTGTATATGATATCATATATATATATGGCTCACTCTGAAAGCATTTGTTAAATTTATTCATAATACCTAAAATGTACACTAAAAATTTTAAATAAATTCGATTGGTAGACGACAACTTATCCGGAATTGCACGTATTTTATCCAATGTTTTTGCACTCTTTTCTTCAAATTGCGCCTGAATGGAATAATGCTGTAGTACTGTCCATTGTTCTAGAATTCTATTTGCTACCGATTCGAACGAATGCCATCTGGTGAAAGCCTTAAATGCTTGTGCTCTGTAACTTCAAAAATTATCTGCAAGTCTTTAAAATCTACTTGCGTGTTTGAACTTCGAAAAAAGTTAAGAATGTCCTTGGATAACTTCTCTACGTCTTCGGGTATGCATTTTAACGCCGAAATGTTTATAAGATTCACAGAGTGGCAAACACAGCCAAGATGAAACAAGTGAGGGACTTTCTTTTTTAATAAACTATACACTCCAACATTTCTTCTAACCATAGTGGACGCGTTGTGTATCGCTTTTATTTTTTTTTTTGTTTTTTAAAAAAGGTGGAAAAAGTTGCAAAACGGTAGAAAAAGTGGCATAATTATATGAGTTGAAAAAGTCGCACATTAAGTCGCAGTCCACTAAAAAGGTTGCAAATTGCGAGTTTAGTCACACAACGGTAACACTGGTGTGTACACAGAACTGAGGAGTTTGCGTAGGTCTCTAGGCTCATTTGGTACAATTGTGGCGTGTTCCCATGTTGCGGACTATTTTAGATGCCAACTGTTAAGGCAGGGGCTCATAGAATCCGTCATATGTTATGCATCGTCTTTTCCAACGTACAAGATGGTTGAAATGCAGGTTTTCTAATGAGTGTTGCCACAATCAGTACGTCTCCGTCAACCAGCGTTGCCGTTTTGGTCTAATTGGACCAAATTTGGTCCGAAAAATTTTGAAATTTTTAAATTGGTCGGATGGTCGGACCAATTTAGTTTTGGTCCGTTTTGTCGTTTATTATTTTTCATTCTATTTTCTTTTTATTTTTAATATACGGCAAACATCTCTTATTTTCAAAATAGTTTTTACGCACCGATATACGTTCACAAATTAATTATTAACGATGTTTTAAAAGTTTCCTAAACTAATTGAATGTGATCCTGATTTAATAGTAGCAGAATGGAATTTGCTGCGACTCAGAGAAATAAAAATTTTTATTAATTTAAATATTAATGACTTTTGGCAAGAAATATCATCAATAAAAAACGGTTTAAACGAAAAATGTTTTGGAAATATTTCTAATTTTATATTTAATTTGTTATCTCTGCCACATAGCTCCGCCGCAGCAGAAAGCAAATTTTTAACTCTATCGCTTATAAAAAATTAAGAAATAAACTGGAAGTAAATACTATCAACAGTATTATGTCTTGCAAAGAAATTATTGAAATAAATAATCAACACTATAAAATAATTTAATTTTAAGTGCTAATGAAATATTTTACCTAAATAATTTTTTATAATTAGCATTCTTTGTCCTACGAATGATCTCAAACAGATTGAAAAATTTGTTGATTTTAATGTACTTAATACATGCCAATAATCATATAAAATGTGTTATGTTTCATTATTCTTTTTTAACAGTAAATGTAAAATACATACACAAAAAGACAGAATAAGATTATTTTAGTATTCGGCGTTTTAAATGTAGTTATTTATAAATTTCATTATATAATTTTTTTCATACCTGAATTATTTAAATCAAATAAATTATGTTTCACACCTTTATTTTACTTAATAAAATGTTTTTAACTGCCGTCAACGCAAAGTACAAGGGCAACTTTTGACGTACGTTGAGCAGGCCTGCCAGAAGATTTTGATAAAAAGTCTGCACTTTTTGGTAAAAAATCGCCATTTTCGGCACTTCAGTTTTGAAAATCGGCATGAAAAAAATTAAGTACTTGTTGAGGTTTTATTTGATTTTTATTAATAAAAGAACAAAAGAAATAACAAATTCTAATAGTTTTATAGATTTTATGAACATACATACAAATATAAAAATGAAAAGATAGATGATAAAATATATGAAGTTAATTTTACAAGCTAAATATATGATGCCAGCTGACAAAAGGGACCCTATCTTGCCAGGTCAAAATTAAGTTATCGATGTTTTTCGATAAAGTACAAAATTCTGGACAGAACGCATAAAATCAGGCATAAATCTGAGAAATTAACGAAGTTATGTTGTTTTGAAGTTTTCAGTTCAAAAGTATATATTATTTTGATATAGTCGAGGGTAAGGTTGGACTAGTAAATTAAAATATGAAATATTGTTTTGTCCGGTACTGAAAATTTTACCCTGGTAAGATAAGGTCGCTTTCGTCAGTATGCGTTACATATGTACATATATGTTCCGTATTTAGAAAGAAATACATTTCTGAATTTTACATTTTTGCTAAATCGTATTTAATATTATAATAGTATTATTAAGTTTTAAATAATCTTTCGGCAATATTCCATCCAAAGTTTCAGTTTCTAAGGAACATCGGAATTTTCGACATTCATTCCACATTTGCGCAGGAATGTGGTAGAATCATAATTTGTTTCACAAATTCTGTTTAAATTGGAAGAGCTTTTGTGGAATCTCGCTTTATTTCAGCAATTCGTTGCCAAAAATTATAGAAATTAGTTTCTTTCTTTGTAAATATTTCTTCAAATGCAAGAAAATGCAATTCTAGGTACTCCGATCCAACGCATTTTCCTCTAAAAAATTCTCAAAATCCTTAAGAACTAAAATAGATTTAATTTTGTTATGCATTATGACATATGAATTTAATAAACTTAATGATTTAAGTTAGTTTCAAAATCAAACCGTTTCCGTGAGCATTTCAATAAAACAATTTACGCAGATATTAATAAAATTGTGAATTTCGGATTTTAATATTAAATTTTTAGCATAAAGTCCCAAATCAATTGATTTTATAAAATCTTCATTTTTATTAACAAAAATCGGCAATCGGCTTTTTGTGATTTTTTAGTGTAAAAATCGGCAAAATGCCGAAAAATCGTGGAAGGTTTTTTTTGACAAAAATAAGTAGCATGCAACTTTTTTTTGTTTTTATCGTTTTCTTAAAATCATTGCCAAGATAAAAGAGAAGTCAAGTTTAAAATTTTAAAAATTGAAGGGTGTCCCCATACAACATACATGTTTTTTACGTGTATTATGAACTTTATAGGTCACCAATTTAAAATAAAAAAAGTGCGTATCACTATAGCTCCCAATAACAAAAATTATTTAAAAAATTTAATTCAAAATGAAAGGGTGAATCCATAGGTGACGTAATTTAACCGTTATGATCTTATCTTTTGAACCGTTATATAAAAACACTTGAAAGTATAAATATTTACAATTAGAATTTAAAGGGTGTTCCATTAGTTGGTTTAATTTGATATATATATGGCCAAACTTTTGAACCGTTATAGACAGACAGTTGAAATGTACAAAGAACTTGTATTGCTAAGTCCGCTATAATAACAAGTGTAAAATATGAATTTGAAAATTAAAGGGTTCCCCAATAGTTAATGTAAAAGTGATTTATATGGCCAAACTTTTCAACTGTTATAGATAGACAGTTGAAATTTACAAAGAACATATATTGCTTAGTCCGCTATTACAACAAGTATAAAATTTGGATCTATAAATTAAAGGGTGTCCCCATTATTGATGTAATTTCACCATTATGTCCTCATCTTTGCAACTGTTATAGACAAACACTTGAAAATTAGACAGAATGTTCACTACTATGTCCAGTATAACAACAAGTATAAATATTTAAAATTGGAAATTAAAGGACGTCCAATAGTTTATGTAATTTATTGTATATGGGCACAAAGTTAAAATTAAAAAAAAAAAAATTATGACAAAGTCCTCTACAACAAGTATTTATATTTAAATTTCAATTTAAATGGGACACCCTTTAGGTGACATCATTTGATATATATGACCCTATCTTTTGAACAGTTATTGACACTTAACAATTAGACAGAATGTCCATTACTATGTCTGTTATAATAAGTATAAATATTTAAAATTATAAATTACAGGGTGTCGCAATAGTTTATGTAATAGAGGTATATGGCGAAACTTTTAAACCATTACAGACAGACGGTTGAAATTTACAATGAACCTGTATTACTACGACCGCTATAACAAGTATAAAATTTGAATTCGGAAATTACAGGGTGTCCCAATTGTTAGTGTAATTTTATGTATATAGCCAAACTTTTGATCCGCTGTACACAGACAGTCGTTTGGCATTGCAAGCACTGCTCCCCCGGTAGAAAATCGACTTATACATAGTTGCATTAGATTATTGTATTCAAAAATTAGTTTTTTTTATCTGAATTGACAGTTTGTGCTACGACATATAAAAAATCCCGCTACAATCTTCCTCGAATATAATATAATCATTGTATAATTTAAAGAAACATGATTTTAAGTTTGTCTGTTTTGAAGTCGGTTTTTTTGCAAGAATTATTTAAGTAAAA
Source organism: Phasia obesa (assembly GCA_949628195.1). Lineage (NCBI taxonomy): Eukaryota > Metazoa > Arthropoda > Insecta > Diptera > Tachinidae > Phasia > Phasia obesa. The sequence goes on from OX451219.1 coordinate 64,197,053, forward strand.
TATATGTATGTATGTACATAGTTGGACATACAATATTGTAATTTTTGCAACTCTACTCTTTACTAGTGGCAAAATTTCATGAAAAAAAACATTACCAAATTTAATAAAGCCTGTAAGAAAGTTATGTTTACTTTCCCTACAAGAACAGTGGCCATCAATTGAAAAATCTATTGAATGTCACTGATGAGAGATTTTTTCTTACTGCGTAGAACTAGATTTCTTTCTATTCATTAAGGGCATATGATAAAAACCAGACAAAATTTGTGTACGTGTGATCAACTATGATGTAAAAAACTACTCAAACAGGATGAATAAACCCCTCATAGCTGACTAAACAAAATTGATGCAGAAACAGATTCAATATTTTTATATTTATTAAAATACATTTTAAAATTAGTTTACACATTTTTATGTAATATATAATTTTACATGTTTAAATATTTTTATTCCCTCAATGATGACTGCGTTAACTGCCATTCGAACTCTTTTTTGAAATTCAATCGCTCCCTGCTGCTGTAAAACATCTGAAATATGAAGAAATATATATAAATTATAAAATATTTTAAGTTAGATCAAAGTATGTACATACCTCGAGGATGATTATCAACTCACATAAGCTTTCCGGAAGCATATTATTCTCATCTACCTTCCTCATTGTACTTCACCAGCTGGCCTTCCGAACAGATTGCGCTGATGTCAGCAGTATTTCCCGATGTTCATTTTAGCTTATGCAAATATGTAGTCTGTAAAGAATAAAATAAATAATAAAGTGAAATTTTGAATTAGTTACTATTGCTTGAGTGAAATTTTCTGTCCCTAATTTCAGCTGTACTTCTTCCGCTGTCACAAGGGTCTTCAAGGAAAGAATGCTGGCGACTCCACATTCTATAATTTTAATAACTTTTTTATGCACCAAACTACTTTTTACATTTATTTTCTTTTCAAATTTCACATTTATTTATTATAATATTTTAAAAACACGCGGATGTATTATACAATTTACGACTCAATTTACAGTGGCAGAGTTGCATTTTACAAAAACTTCAACTCTGCCACTCACAAACATTGTTTTATTTTTGTTTATGTATGAGTTTTGATTATTGATGTGTTACCTAGGGTTTACACATGCAAGTACAAGTTCGAAAAACACAATACACTCTCAAGTTTTTATTAACACACTTACATTTTTCGAACTTGTAGGTAAATTAGCAAGAGATTTTTCCTGCAAGTGATTTTTGAAAATGCTTGCAAGTTAAATGTCAAAAAGATAAACATATTTATCATAATAGTTTTATTTAAAATCAGAATTAAATGGATATAAAATAATTAAAGTTTTAACGTATTTTTTGCGTATTTAAAAATAAAAGTAATCTTTTTCGTCAAATATTCACAAAAAATAAAAAAAAATCCAGTGTGACATTGTGATAGAGAATTGAAAAATAAGAAAAAATATAAAGTGAAAAAATTGGCGGTCGCCCATATTTTCCGAATTATAGGCCTCTGAACATTTCATATAAAACTGTGATTGTACGCTGCATTTTTGAAGATATCGGTTTAATATGGGTATAATTTAAAAGCTTTTGAAAATATACATATTTCATGTGGTGCTTTATTTATTAACCCATGACATTTTGTGATGTAAATTTTTATATAGTAAGTAGGAAATATTTAGTAAGCGAAGCTAGTGTTTGTCATGCCATAGAGGAGAAAATCCTTGCGCTCGGCCGAAGTTCTGCTATGCAGGAAATCTTTAATAAGCGAACCGATGTTGGTCATACCATAGAGGAAAAACCGTGCACTTATTAGTGTATTAATAAAAAAATAATATAAAAAATAGTTTTGACTAATTGGGTTAATTTTTCTGATTGGAGAAGCTTCGATAAAGGTCGGTTTACATTATACTACAAGTAATACGACAAGTCAAATTTTTGTATAGAAGAGTACAAGTAGTATCGTCTAAACATAATATGAAATGAAACTGTCTGACATTGAGAGAAAATACAGATGGAAATTTGACAGTCTTACGGCGCTCTTTATGTTTTGAAATTTTTCAAAAACTATTCTACTTCATTAGATCAGGGTTGCGTTTTTCTTATTAATGCTAACTTTTCAAAGGAAAACTCGTCAAAATGGCATCACAAATAAGTTTGTAAGCAATAAAAAACTTTTGGCAAAAGAACGTGAAAATTTTTTAATTTTTTTTTAGTTGTTGGTTTCCAGTTTTTTTATTATGGCAATGGCTAGTACAACACCAAGAAACTTTTCCTTGTTACTTTTTTTTAAAATTTGGTATACTTTTCACAAGTACGCCCACTATTTATTTGTTTTCACTTTTTTTTATTGTTTTAACAACAGCTGTTTCAATTTTACTTCATTTTATTTAACACCAATGGTGTAAACGTAAGAAAAAAACTATACGATTTTTAATCTCTATTTTGTCATACGGATTGATTTTCATTTTATTTTCTCTTATAGCCCGTTCAGGCTGCCACGAAAGTCATTTCGTGATTTTGGACGAAATCAAGTTTTACGTAATTTCGCATACATTTTACCATTGCCCAAATTAACTCATTCTACTTAATGTCGTCGAAATTAACTTGAAATTACGATAGACAACGCTGCTTTTGTAGAACCATGACCATATTTACAACCCTGAAAGTTCGTTTTGTTTGAAAAAAAATTAAAAGCCAAATGAAATAATGGAAATATATACATAATTGTACATTAATTTTGTTGTAGAGTTTTTTTTTAATATTCGTGTATATTTTATATCAATGCGAAAGTGTTGTGCGAAAGCTTTTTGAAAAAGTATTAATTTACACAAATGTAACTAAACGTGATCAGCTGTTTGCGAAATTAACTCAAATGTGTAAAAGCCCAGTATGAACACTTCAGATTTCGTTCGTAATTTCAGCTTGAAATTACTTAATTTTGTGGCAGCCTGAACGGGCTATTAGATTTTACGTACGCAAAGTCTTACTTTCTAAACTGCACTTAAACAAGATTTGTTCCGAACTGTTTTCCTACAAATATATAAATGAAATGCTGTTGGTAACTTTGGTTTATAAATAAGCAAAGAAAACAGATTAGCAAATTACGAAACCTTTCGCTTCGGCGACATTTTTGAAATGAACTTTTTAAATAGATGTGTAAAGATGCATGCAAATTTTTTAATAATTCTTCGCCATTTTCGTAAATAATACTTATACAAAACTTGTATGCAATTACTTGCATGTGTAATGGCAGCTTTAGTTTCAATCATCCATTTCTTGTAGGGTTACTATGATTAAAAAATTAAATTACCATTAGAATTGTGGCGGTCATGTTCGACCTAGTTCAATTGAACGATTCAAGTAACTGGACGATTCTGACTCGGCCAGTGTTTCCTTTTTTTATCGTTCATCGTTCGTTGCGTTTTTTTTTTCGTTTTGTTCCGGGACTTGACATTTTGATCCATAAAAGTTCTTATAAAAAAATTATCCAACTGTTAAATGTTTTTTTTTTTTGTTTGACGGCACTGATAGTCAATTGGTGAATCTTAAAAGACAAATAATCTCGAATTTCATTTTAATATTGTAAATTAAAATAAAGAAGAAATTATTTGTTGATATTTAATGCAATAATCCTTAACGTTTTATGTATTAATTTTTTAAGATCTGTAATAATTCCACAATATACCTATCAATTGTTTTATTAAAATTATTATTCAGAACAATACTTTTACCCTTTATTTCACATTATAATCTGGCTTAAAATAAAAACTCCAATTTTTAAGCTTTATTTAAGAAACCTGATAAAAAGAATTAAAGTAAAAAGTAAATAATAAATTAAAAATTATTTGTGTACTTACTTCATACGAGTGAATATTGTTCATTTGTTTACAATTGCGAACGGTTGTCAGAATAAGTCCCCTTTCACAATAGACAGAAACAGGGCAGATATAAGAGATTTGTAGGCAAGGGGTTGAGGAGGTAGAATGTGTATTTCAAGACTATCATACTGTACATTTTCTCGTTTATCTTTACTGATTTTCACTTTTTTCTGTGTTGCTTCACATTATATTTCTCAAGTCGGCGTCTACTTGCTTAAAATTTATAACGTTCATAGAAGTACTATTTAATCCTTAAATCAGTACAATTTTTAAGTCATTGATGACGACACCTAAATTTATCTGCTTATTTTTGCTATTTTACTTTTTCATATTTGATAATAAATAATTTTGCTTAATCTATTGTTCATAGCTTCTGCCAGGAAAGTAATTGAACAGACCTATTAAATTTCATTATTTTAGTCAGCTGGTTTTGACATAAAAAATATAATTTTCTACAAACAAAATACACGTTGTTTTTGCTGTTGTAGAATTGCTGATATTATTCTACCATGATCTATATCAAGTACAATCGTTAGCTCAGCTGATATTTTTCATTTCGTTTTGTTTCTACGTGTAAAAATTTATTTACATTTTTTATAGCACCATTGAATTTTTAAAAATCGTAAATTCAAAGAAAATTAAAAATAAAATTACAAGGGTATATTTTTTTCACTTTCCTTTGTTTCTTCAGGGATGGTAAACGAAGTTTTGCTTTTCTGATTGAAGTTGCACCAAACGAATTTTTTATGAATTCTTGTTTTAATTTAGATTGATCTAAACATGAATAAATCATTGTATTATATTTTTTTATTATTATTTAGCAGAATTGACATTAAGTTTTTTATTACAAAACAGTGGAATTCAAACCACTTTGCCAGCCCTGAGTTGCTTTTAACTCCAAGCAATATTTTTACACATACCTGTTGTTTACAATGCCTGTTGTTGTTCTCAGTTGTTCTAAATGTTTGCCCCATTGTGCAAAATACTATTGAGAAACAATAATTGCCGCAGCCTAGTCACACGGTCGTGTATTGTAATTATGTGAATCAGCTAATGAGCGAACTTGAAAAATTGTGTTTTTTTTATGCAATAAAATAGTTTGTTTTTAAAACGAAAAAAAAATGGGTTAGAGACTGGCTAACAAAAAGAGCAACTGATGGCGCACATGAGAAGACCCTAAAAGAATATCGAGAATATATAACCAGAAGTTTAAGAGATATTATTCGAATTTACAAATTTTATTCGAATGTATATCGATAATTTCAATGATTTATTGGAACTGGTGTAACCATATATGTACATATTCGTAAACAGGACACAAAAATGCGCATGCCTATTCCAGCGACGAAAAAAAGGTACAACTCTATAATAAAAATACGTACATTTTGTTTTTGTAAATCGTGGTATAATACAGGTATATGCAATGCGAATTAAAAAAACTAAGCAACCTGTTTTTGCCCGACTGTGTCAAATTATTTTACTAAAATATAGATAAAACATATGAGCTGTGTTCGCAAACACTTCCATGACAAATTATTCATTATAATAAAAATAATTAAATATAAAAAAAACTGGTTTACTTTAAATAATTAAAATAAATTATATGTAGGTTTTATATATGTATGTACAGTGGTGTTCCATAAAATAAAGACACCTTTTACTACATATTTCGAAAAAGAAAAAAAAAACATACTATATCTTATTAATAAAATTTTTGGAATTTTAAATATTAATTATTTAATATTATGCTAATTAGCCATAACTTCATAAAAAATTTTAAGGTTTTTATTTTTGTGAGACCGAACAACTGCCTAAATTACTATAGACCGGTTTGATAAAAAACTTAAAATTAAAAACCAATCTTGTTACCACTTCGATGTGTGTTTCGGGTCATTGTCTTGCTGAAACACAATTTAATTTACACTACATTATACCAAACAAAAACTTATTGCAGATATTTCATGCTTAAAATTTCGTATTTATTAAAACTTAAAAATGCTAGAAAACCGCTAACTAAAAAGTGTTACGGATAAAAAACCGTAAGTTCTCGCTTCTAAGAGCAAAAAACCACCAGATCTAGCGGGAAACTCGCCGATATGGCACCACTGCTACTGATTAAAAATTGTATATGACCGAATTTATACGATGCCATTTTTTATGCCATTTTTTCATGTCTCTTTTAAAGTTGTAGCGAATTTCATGGCACATTTTTACGATGAATTTTTTCATGCAATCGGCTTGAATTTGTTTTTGACATTTTCTTTTCATTTTTTATTCGTAATTTTTATTGTTTATGCGTTATTTGAAAAAAATATATGCACTCGTACTGAAATACAAAATAAATGAAAATGAAATAAGCAAATAACAAAATTTTACAAAAATTTATTAAAATCATACCGAAATGTATACATAATTAAACCAAACAATTTCATTTTTTGAAATCAACTCTGAACGAACGAAAATTGCACAAAGCAAGTGTCAAAAAATCCCTTCAAAATTCAAGCCATGCCATTTTGTTTACCCCGCTTGCTTCTCTACACCTCTTGCCAACAAACTAAAATTGCATGCAACCAGTTTCATGAAAAATGTCATGGTGTAAGTTGGCTCTATGTTTTGTTCCCTTGGGGAGAGTCTCGTTGAGATTGTGTGTGTGCACCAGTGTTACCGAATTTTGAAAAAGTAGCACAAAAAGTAGTTTTATCAAAATAATGTCGCACAAAAAATACGTTTTTCCAACAAAAAAATCGCACACTTTTTTAACGTTTTTTTTTTTATTAAAAAGACAAATGTAATTAACAATTCAAACATAACAAAAAACTAAGCATAAATTCGTTGAAAAAGGTTGATTAAATCAGCTTTTTTTATAACATTGTATGTAAAGCTATAGACTTTTATATCGTTGGTACATATACTGCGTTAACAGACCAACTCCATTTTTGGTTTATAAATAAGCAAACTTATACAAAACTTGTATGCAATTACTTGCATGTGTAATGGCAGCTTTAGTTTCAATCATCCATTTCTTGTAGGGTTACTATGATTAAAAAATTAAATTACCATTAGAGTTGTGGCGGTCATGTTCGAGCTAGTTCAATTGAACGATTCAAGTAACTGGACGATTCTGACTCGGCCAGTGTTTCCTTTTTTTATCGTTCATCGTTCGTTGCGTTTTTTTTTTCGTTTTGTTCAGGGACTTGACATTTTGATCCATAAAAGTTCTTATAAAAAAATTATCCAACTGTTAAATGTTTTTTTTTTTTTGTTTGACGGCACTGATAGTCAATTGGTGAATCTTAAAAGACAAATAATCTCGAATTTCATTTTAATATTGTAAATTAAAATAAAGAAGAAATTATTTGTTGATATTTAATGCAATAATCCTTAACGTTTTATGTATTAATTTTTTAAGATCTGTAATAATTCCACAATATACCTATCAATTGTTTTATTAAAATTATTATTCAGAACAATACTTTTACCCTTTATTTCACATTATAATCTGGCTTAAAATAAAAACTCCAATTTTTAAGCTTTATTTAAGAAACCTGATAAAAAAGAATTAAAGTAAAAAGTAAATAATAAATTAAAAATTATTTGTGTACTTACTTCATACGAGTGAATATTGTTCATTTGTTTACAATTGCGAACGGTTGTCAGAATAAGTCCCCTTTCACAATAGACAGAAACAGGGCAGATATAAGAGATTTGTAGGCAAGGGGTTGAGGAGGTAGAATGTGTATTTCAAGACTATCATACTGTACATTTTCTCGTTTATCTTTACTGATTTTCACTTTTTTCTGTGTTGCTTCACATTATATTTCTCAAGTCGGCGTCTACTTGCTTAAAATTTATAACGTTCATAGAAGTACTATTTAATCCTTAAATCAGTACAATTTTTAAGTCATTGATGACGACACCTAAATTTATCTGCTTATTTTTGCTATTTTACTTTTTCATATTTGATAATAAATAATTTTGCTTAATCTATTGTTCATAGCTTCTGCCAGGAAAGTAATTGAACAGACCTATTAAATTTCATTATTTTAGTCAGCTGGTTTTGACATAAAAAATATAATTTTCTACAAACAAAATACACGTTGTTTTTGCTGTTGTAGAATTGCTGATATTATTCTACCATGATCTATATCAAGTACAATCGTTAGCTCAGCTGATATTTTTCATTTCGTTTTGTTTCTACGTGTAAAAATTTATTTACATTTTTTATAGCACCATTGAATTTTTAAAAATCGTAAATTCAAAGAAAATTAAAAATAAAATTACAAGGGTATATTTTTTTCACTTTCCTTTGTTTCTTCAGGGATGGTAAACGAAGTTTTGCTTTTCTGATTGAAGTTGCACCAAACGAATTTTTTATGAATTCTTGTTTTAATTTAGATTGATCTAAACATGAATAAATCATTGTATTATATTTTTTTATTATTATTTAGCAGAATTGACATTAAGTTTTTTATTACAAAACAGTGGAATTCAAACCACTTTGCCAGCCCTGAGTTGCTTTTAACTCCAAGCAATATTTTTACACATACCTGTTGTTTACAATGCCTGTTGTTGTTCTCAGTTGTTCTAAATGTTTGCCCCATTGTGCAAAATACTATTGAGAAACAATAATTGCCGCAGCCTAGTCACACGGTCGTGTATTGTAATTATGTGAATCAGCTAATGAGCGAACTTGAAAAATTGTGTTTTGTTTAATGCAATAAAATAGTTTGTTTTTAAAACAAAAAAAAATGGGTTAGAGACTGGCTAACAAAAAGAGCAACTGATGGCGCATATGAGAAGACCCTAAAAGAATATCGAGAATATATAACCAGAAGTTTAAGAGATATTATTCGAATTTACAAATTTTATTCGAATGTATATCGATAATTTCAATGATTTATTGGAACTGGTGTAACCATATATGTACATATTCGTAAACAGGACACAAACATGCGCATGCCTATTCCAGCGACGAAAAAAAGGTACAACTCTATAATAAAAATACGTACATTTTGTTTTTGTAAATCGTGGTATAATACAGGTATAGGCAATGCGAATTAAAAAAACTAAGCAACCTGTTTTTGCCCGACTGTGTCAAATTATTTTACTAAAATATACATAAAACATATGAGCTGTGTTCGCAAACACTTCCATGACAAATTATTCATTATAATAAAAATAATTAAATATAAAAAAAACTGGTTTACTTTAAATAATTAAAATAAATTATATGTAGGTTTTATATATGTATGTACAGTGGTGTTCCATAAAATAAAGACGCCTTTTACTACATATTTCGAAAAAGAAAAAAAACATACTATATCTTATTAAAAAATTTTTGGAAATTTAAATATTAATTATTTAATATTATGCTAATTAGCCATAACTTCATAAAAAATTTTAAGGTTTTTATTTTTGTGAGACCGAACAACTGCCTAAATTACTATAGACCGGTTTGATAAAAAACTTAAAATTAAAAACCAATCTTGTTACCACTTCGATGTGTGTTTCGGGTCATTGTCTTGCTGAAACACAATTTAATTTACACTACATTATACCAAACAAAAACTTATTGCAGATATTTCATGCTTAAAATTTCGTATTTATTAAAACTTAAAAATGCTAGAAAACCGCTAACTAAAAAGTGTTACGGATAAAAAACCAACTTAGCGGGTGTTTTCAAAAGTTCTCGCTTCTAAGAGCAAAAAACCACCAGATCTAGCGGGAAACTCGCCGATATGGCAACACTGCTACTGATTAAAAATTGTATATGACCGAATTTATACGATGCCATTTTTTTATGCCATTTTTTCATGTCTCTTTTAAAGTTGTAGCGAATTTCATGGCACATTTTTACGATGAATTTTTTCATGCAATCGGCTTGAATTTGTTTTTGACATTTTCTTTTCATTTTTTATTCGTAATTTTTATTGTTTATGCGTTATTTGAAAAAAATATATGCACTCGTACTGAAATACAAAATAAATGAAAATGAAATAAGCAAATAACAAAATTTTACAAAAATTTATTAAAATCATACCGAAATGTATACATAATTAAACCAAACAATTTCATTTTTTGAAATCAACTCTGAACGAACGAAAATTGCACAAAGCAAGTGTCAAAAAATCCCTTCAAAATTCAAGCCATGCCATTTTGTTTACCCCGCTTGCTTCTCTACACCTCTTGCCAACAAACTAAAATTGCATGCAACCAGTTTCATGAAAAATGTCATGGTGTAAGTTGGCTCTATGTTTTGTTCCCTTGGGGAGAGTCTCGTTGAGATTGTGTGTGTGCACCAGTGTTACCGAATTTTGAAAAAGTAGCACAAAAAGTAGTTTTATCAAAATAATGTCGCACAAAAAATACGTTTTTCCAACAAAAAAATCGCACACTTTTTTAACGTTTTTTTTTATTAAAAAAACAAATGTAATTAACAATTCAAACATAACAAAAAACTAAGCATAAATTCGTTGAAAAAGGTTGATTAAATCAGCTTTTTTTATAACATTGTATGTAAAGCTATAGACTTTTATATCGTTGGTACATATACTGCGTTAACAGACCAACTCCATTTTGATAATTTAGAGTTAAGTTGAATTAAATAAAAAAAAATTATCTAATAAATCAGAATTTGTATTTTTCTTAGCTATTTGTTCTTAATTCACTAGAGACTAGTTTATACAATGATACTGTTATTTATTTAGTTTTTATATAGACCAACGTCAGTTTACGCAGTTTATGTTAATTGACATTTTATTCTTTTAAAATGTGTTTATCTACACATTTATATAACTAACTAAGTCTTTTACAAGTTCATTACTTGGAGTCCAGTCTTCTATTTCGGTATTAGCAAGTTTAGAGCTGATAGCATGGAACCACAAGTTGCTACTTTTAACCCGTTAGTTACTTTATTTTTCATTAAACCCAGCTTAGAAAACAAATCTTTCCGCACATGCGCTGTTGTGAGGTAAAGTTAAAACTTGCGCGGCCAATTAGTGTAAATTTGGATACAAAGGTTCGTTTAAAGAATTTTTGAACCACCTACCTACTGTATGCCAAAAACTCTCAGAATCATTAATTTAAAATGATTTATCTTTAACTTTACTTTTCAATAATTTGTATTCGCTAATAAAGGTTTCAGCTTCACTTATGACATAATTAAATTCTTATATGAGATCAATATAGTTAATATCTTTGTTAGAGGTAAAAATTTTGGTTGTAAAAAGGTTAAAATACTCAGTTTCTTATCAACAATATTTCGTTACAAAGTTTTTGGTAAAACTTTAAATATTTTGTTTAATCGCAATGCAGTCAATATTAAGTATATTTTCAGCAAGAACTGCAGTTTCAGCTTCATTCATATAAATATTTATAATATCTTTGATGTTTAGTGTGTCTCTATAACTCATATTTTATAGCTTTGTGACCAATATACATTCTTTTTGACAAAATTTTGAAAAATTTGCAGTAAAATCTCCTTTGTATATGATATCATATATATATATGGCTCACTCTGAAAGCATTTGTTAAATTTATTCATAATACCTAAAATGTACACTAAAAATTTTAAATAAATTCGATTGGTAGACGACAACTTATCCGGAATTGCACGTATTTTATCCAATGTTTTTGCACTCTTTTCTTCAAATTGCGCCTGAATGGAATAATGCTGTAGTACTGACCATTGTTCTAGAATTCTATTTGCTACCGATTCGAACGAATGCCATCTGGTGAAAGCCTTAAATGCTTGTGCTCTGTAACTTCAAAAATTATCTGCAAGTCTTTAAAATCTACTTGCGTGTTTGAACTTCGAAAAAAGTTAAGAATGTCCTTGGATAACTTCTCTACGTCTTCGGGTATGCATTTTAACGCCGAAATGTTTATAAGATTCACAGAGTGGCAAACACAGCCAAGATGAAACAAGTGAGGGACTTTCTTTTTTAATAAACTATACACTCCAACATTTCTTCTAACCATAGTGGACGCGTTGTGTATCGCTTTTATTTTTTTTTTGTTTTTTAAAAAAGGTGGAAAAAGTTGCAAAACGGTAGAAAAAGTGGCATAATTATATGAGTTGAAAAAGTCGCACATTAAGTCGCAGTCCACTAAAAAGGTTGCAAATTGCGAGTTTAGTCACACAACGGTAACACTGGTGTGTACACAGAACTGAGGAGTTTGCGTAGGTCTCTAGGCTCATTTGGTACAATTGTGGCGTGTTCCCATGTTGCGGACTATTTTAGATGCCAACTGTTAAGGCAGGGGCTCATAGAATCCGTCATATGTTATGCATCGTCTTTTCCAACGTACAAGATGGTTGAAATGCAGGTTTTCTAATGAGTGTTGCCACAATCAGTACGTCTCCGTCAACCAGCGTTGCCGTTTTGGTCTAATTGGACCAAATTTGGTCCGAAAAATTTTGAAATTTTTAAATTGGTCGGATGGTCGGACCAATTTAGTTTTGGTCCGTTTTGTCGTTTATTATTTTTCATTCTATTTTCTTTTTATTTTTAATATACGGCAAATATCTCTTATTTTCAAAATAGTTTTTACGCACCGATATACGTTCACAAATTAAATATTAACGACGTTTTAAAAGTTTCCTAAACTAATTGAATGTGATCCTGATTTAATAGTAGCAGAATGGAATTTGCTGCGACTCAGAGAAATAAAAATTATTATTAATTTAAATATTAATGACTTTTGGCAAGAAATCAATAAAAAACGGTTTAAACGAAAAATGTTTTGGTAATATTTCTAATTTTATATTTAATTTGTTATCTCTGCCACATAGCTCCGCCGCAGCAGAAAGCAAATTTTTAACTCTATCGCTTATAAAAAATTAAGAAATAAACTGGAAGTAAATACTATCAACAGTAGTATGTCTTGCAAAGAAATTATTGAAATAAATAATCAACACTATGTGTGATCAGCAAAAAGAGACATACATACCTAATCAAATATAAAATAATTTAATTTTAAGCGCTAATGAAATATTTTACCTAAATAATTTTTTATAATTAACATTCTTTGTCCTACAAATGATCTCAAACAGATTGAAAAATTTGTTGATTTTAATGTACTTAATACATGCCAATAATCATATAAAATGTGTTATGTTTCATTATTCTTTTTTAACAGTAAATGTAAAATACATACACAAAAAGACTGAATAAGATTATTTTAGTATTCGGCGTTTTAAATGTAGTTATTTATAAATTTCATTATATAATTTTTTTCATACCTGAATTATTTAAATCAAATAAATTATGTTTCACACCTTTATTTTACTTAATAAAATGTTTTTAACTGCCGTCAACGCAAAGTACAAGGGCAACTTTTGACGTACGTTGAGCAGGCCTGCCAGAAGATTTTGATAAAAAGTCTGCACTTTTTGGTAAAAAATCGCCATTTTCGGCACTTCAGTTTTGAAAATCGGCATGAAAAAAATTAAGTACTTGTTGAGGTTTTATTTGATTTTTATTAATAAAAGAACAAAAGAAATAACAAATTCTAATAGTTTTATAGATTTTATGAACATACATACAAATATAAAAATGAAAAGATAGATGATAAAATATATGAAGTTAATTTTACAAGCTAAATATATGATGCCAGCTGACAAAAGGGACCCTATCTTGCCAGGTCAAAATTAAGTTATCGATGTTTTTCGATAAAGTACAAAATTCTGGACAGAACGCATAAAATCAGGTATAAATCTGAGAAATTAACGAAGTTATGTTGTTTTGAAGTTTTCAGTTCAAAAGTATATATTATTTTGATATAGTCGAGGGTAATGTTGGACTAGAAAATTAAAATATGAAATATTGTTTTGTCCGGTACTGAAAATTTTACCCTGGTAAGATAAGGTCGCTTTCGTCAGTTTGCGTTACATATGTACATATATGTTTCGTATTTAGAAAGAAATACATTTTTGAATTTTACATTTTTGCTAAATCATATTCGTACTATTCAGCAAAAAATCCTAATTGTTTTGACTACTCCTTTTTTAACCGACTTCAAAAAAGGAAGGAGGTTATCAATTCGTCTGTGTGTTGCTTTTTTTTGTATGTTTGTTCCTTCAGAACTCGGTCATTTCTGAACCGATTTTAAACATTTTTGCGCTCTTAGATAGGTTATGGCTACAGATTGGTCCTATTTTAAAAGAACAAAAATTATTTAAAAAATTTAATTCAAAATGAAAGGGTGACCTCATAGGTGACGTAATTTAACCTTTATGATCTTATCTTTTGAACCGTTATATAAAAACACTTGAAAGTATAAATATTTACATTTAGAAATTAAAGGGTGTCCCATTAGTTGGTTTAATTTGATATATTAGTTTTAGTTTGTGCGTTGATAAGTGCGGTCACGATTTTTTTTAAGCTCGCATTAACAAAAAACAAAACATACATTGTGTGAATAATTTAAAACAAAAACAAAAAAAAACAAACCTGTTTTAATACAACAACAAAGTTGTTTGTAAAATATTTTTTTTTCTTTTTCTTTCGTCTTTTTTTATACAACGGCATATTGAATTGCTACTTTAAAAATAAAACAAAAACAATAAAGGCTAATGAGCCTCTTTAATTTAAGCAACAAAAATGTTGACAATGTTGAAATAAATAAAAACAAAAAAACTAGTGACAATTTGTGTATAAATGCTACGCCAGTTTTACGTGCACAATCTTGTTCCTCGCTGTTGTTATGCGATGACAATAAAATAACTACAAACAAGTCCCCTTCTAAACTCTGTATTACCAAAACTAATATGGATAGTCTAGAAAAACCTAAGACCCAAGTAGGAATGGACAGTTACATAACTGTACTGAAAAGAGGTCGAAGCCCTAAATCTTCCCAGATTGCACCAATGGCTAAACTACAAAAGGACAAGGACTCTAACGGAATAAATTCCCATAATCGTTTTGATTTTAGATAGCGAAACAAGTGAAAAAAAACGGCACCCAGGTGGTTCAAACCACCTCCAATTTATTTAAGGGAGAAAAACTCCAGCGACTTAATAAAGAAGTTAATTTCAATTATTGGTAAGGGCACATTTTATGTAATTCCCATCAAGCGTGGCAACATTGATGAAACAAAAATACAATTTATTGATGATCACAGTTATCGTAAAGTAGTAAAAGAGCTTGAAAGCTGCAAAAAGAACCTTTATACATATCAGCTGAAGAGTAGTAAAGGTCTACAGGTAGTTATAAAAGGTGTAGACTCATATGTTGATCCAGTTGAAATTAGAGATGGCCTCCAAAAAGCGGGATTTAAGGTAAAAAGTGTAGATAATCTCCGTAATCGAGTACGTGTCCCCCAACCACTATTTCGCATTGAACTGGAACCTGGAGATATCAGATTGAAGAAGAACGAAACGCACCCCATTTATAATTTGAGATATCTGTTGCACCGTAAAATAACCGTAGAGGAGCCGTATAAGCGACCAGGACCTGTCCAGTGTCTAAATTCTCAAAAATATGATACTAGGGCTTACTTTAAGTTTCCTCCGGTTTACGTTTTATATGGCGAGCTATATTGTTCCGCCCAAAGCGACAAAGCAAGGGATAACTTAAAAGTTAAAAATTGTAGCAATTGCGGTGGAAACCACACTGCTAACTACAGAGGCTGTCCAGTCTTTTCCATGGTAAGGAAAACCACTCAAAAATTAAATACTCCTGCTAAGCACCCACAATATCAACCTCAATATCCTCAGTTAGCCCAACCAACAACCCAACATGTTTCATACGCGCATATGTTAAAAACCAATCATGTTTCAGTACATAAAGCGACACTGATTCTACTCCAAATTTGCACCCAGAACCTAAAGAACAACCATCATCTGGTAACTATAATCGTCTCGAAGCAAGCATCGAGATATTATTGCATTCGTTAAACAGTTTTATGATCTCTATGAGCAGCATGATGCAAGAAATGGTACGCATGCAATATATGATGTTGCAGGCGGTACTAAACAAACCATGAACTATTTAAAAATATGTTTCTGGAACGCAAACGGCTTACGCCAACATAAAAATAAACTTGAATACTTCCTGAAGAACCAACAATTTGATGTCATGCTGATTTCCGAGACACACTTAACAACAAATAGCCTTTTTAAAATCAATGGCTATATTTTATATGACACTAAGGACCCCCGTGGAAGAGCATGTGGAGTCTCGGCAATACTTATTAAGGCCCGAATCAAACATTATTTACTGCGTGATTTTTGTGAGAATTACCTTCAAACAACAAATATCTGTCTTGAAGAATTTCATAAAGCATAGTTATTTCTTCGATTTATTCACCTCCTAGATTTCAAATTTCGGAAAGTCAATATAGCGACTTCTACAAATCACTAGGTCCCTGTTTCATAGCATCAGGCGACTACAACGCTAAACATACGTTTTGGGGATCACGCCTAATAACTCCAAAAGGTCGTATTTTGTTTGACACAATTTCAAAAATGCGTCTGAATGTTATATCGAGTGGACAACCCACCTATTGGCCTACTGATCGACAAAAAATACCTGATGTTATTGATTTTGGCGTGTTTAAGGGTATTCCGAGAGAAATGATTAAAGCTGAAGCGTCGCTTGAATTATCCTCAGATCATTCACCCACTATCGTCTATATATGGGATAAACAAAACATCATATCACCAACGACTAGCACAAGCATTAATTTGTCGAAATATAGAAAGTATCTTAGTACTCATTGTTCGGAAAACATCCCGCTAAGAACACCTAAAGACGTAGAGCGGAGTCTTATTGATTTTGACCAAAACTTTAAATCAGCTGCCCAACATTCAACAATAACCCGACAATTAGCTAGATACAATCTAATTTATTCTGCAGATATCGAACGACTCTTGGCTGAAAAAAGAAAAATTCATAGAGAATGGCAATTACAGAGATCTCCTCAACTCAAAAGCAGACTTAAGGAATGCACGAACCGGCTAAGAGACATGCTGGAATCTCGAAGAGTAGCATCCCTGAAAACCTATTTGGGACACCTAGACGCAACTCCTCAATCAGATTACACAGCACAACAAAATAAAAAAAATTTCATGTGCTCTTAAAACCACTATATAATTTTGATGTATCATGACTACCTTTGTACAAAAATGGTAAAATTTTTAAATTCTATGGATAGATTTTTTTTAAAAAATTTTTTTTTAAAATTGCAATTTTTTTGAGACGTTTCTTCAAATAATTAATGATAACTCAAAAACTACTAGTCCGATATTATTAAAATAAATTCAGAAAAATTAAGATTTGCATAGCCTTTAATTCTTCTATATATCGCGTTTCAATCGGATCAATAGTATCGGAGTTATAATAAAAAACTTAAGAAAAAAATATATTTTTTACGTAAAAATGGCAAAAATTTTCGTTTTAAAAAAATCATAAAAAATCGAAAACGGCAAAAAACTTCCAGATTCATTTTTTTATCGCATAGCGACATATAATAGCAACAAAATGAGATATCGACCATAAAAATCGATTGATTTTTTTCGAATTTATTCACATTTTAGTGAATTCGCTCATTTTCACAAAATTTTAGTTTTTTGCTTGATATACGCATTATAGCGGGTTTTCAAATGTGTGAAAAACATAAATTTTCCAATTTCAAGGGGTGCATGTCGGATTAATGTTAGATTTGATGAGAAACTTCCACCCACAAAATTTTAGTCGAATTCGACAACGTTAACACGTAGCGCATAGGCCCCAAATCTGAAAAAAAGCGTTTAAATCGAAAATAATTGGCAAATTTTCAGTTTTTGCAAAATTAACGCTATTTATTTCCCCTTTTGCAAAAAAGTGGATCCTGGTCCTTAGGGCAAACACAATGAGATTTACAATAAGCTACATGTCTTTAAGTTTTCGAGTTATTACAATTTTCACTGGCCATTATATGTCTTTGAGAACTTGCCGAAGACAATTTACAAAAACATTTTACTTTTAAATTTTTTTATTTTTTTCTTTTTTAACAATAAAATATAAAATTTCGCTAAAATTGACTGATATCTTCCTATTACACAACGCAACAAAATAAAAAAATTAGATGCTTTTGAAACCACTATACAATATCCAGGTACTGCCAAAGTGTTTTGGATGAATGAGAAATGTATGGCAAAACAAGTACGCGAAATACTGTTTTGGGCAAAACACGTATTAACCGAACACATCGACATTTGCTGACGACACAGCTTTTTTGAGCATTCACGAAAGACCCGAAGTAGCATCACGATATTTACAAGACCACATATCCAATTTAGAAAAATGGTTGAAGAAATGGAGAATAAAAGTGAATGAACAAAAATGTACTCACATAACCTTCACACTGCGTAGAGAATCTTGCCCCCCTATTCGGATAAATAACCAAACGATACCGCAGCTTTCAGACGTCAAATATCTCGGCATACATCTTTACCGGCGCCTTACATGGAAACGGCACATAGAAACAAAGTTAACACAAATGAAGTTAAAAGCAGTCAAACTAAACTGGCTTATTGGCAGAAATTCTATTCTAGCTTTAGATTGCAAACTTTTATTATACAAGTCAATTCTAAAACCAATATGGTGTTATGGCATTCAATTATGGGGCACTGCCTCAGCTACCAACGTAGAAAAAATTCAAAGGCGCCAAAACAAGAATCTTCGTATAATTACATCTGCTCCTTGGTATATAAAAAACTCGAACATCCATAAAGATCTAAACGTGCCAACAGTTAAAGCGGAAATAGCGAAACTTGCCATAAGTTATTTAAAGAAGCTTGAAACTCATCCTAATCCTACTGGCCCGTAACATACTAAATGAACCTGGTTACATTCGACTAAGAAGGAGGGACACTGCAAATTACAGTAACCGTGAAATATACATTTTTTTTGTCCAGCACTGGTTGGACTTAACATGTATATTTTTATTTTTAGACTTAAGATATGAGTAATTATTGATAGTTCAATTATATTGAAGATACAATAAATTAAAAATTGCAAAAAAAATATGATATATATATGGCCAAACTTTTGAACCGTTATAGACAGACAGTTGAAATGTACAAAGAACTTGTATTGCTAAGTCCGCTATAATAACAAGTGTAAAATATGAATTTGAAAATTAAAGGGTGTGCCAATAGTTAATGTAAAAGTGATTTATATGGCCAAACTTTTCAACTGTTATAGATAGACAGTTGAAATTTACAAAGAACATATATTGCTTAGTCCGCTATTACAACAAGTATAAAATTTGGATCTATAAATTAAAGGGTGTCCCCATTATTGATGTAATTTCACCATTATGTCCTCATCTTTGCAACTGTTATAGACAAACACTTGAAAATTAGACAGAATGTTCACTACTATGTCCAGTATAACAACAAGTATAAATATTTAAAATTGGAAATTAAAGGACGTCCAATAGTTTATGTAATTTATTGTATATGGGCACAAAGTTAAAATTAAAAAAAAAAAAATTATGACAAAGTCCTCTACAACAAGTATTTATATTTAAATTTCAATTTAAATGGGACACCCTTTAGGTGACATCATTTGATATATATGACCCTATCTTTTGAACAGTTATTGACACTTAACAATTAGACAGAATGTCCATTACTATGTCTGTTATAATAAGTATAAATATTTAAAATTATAAATTACAGGGTGTCGCAATAGTTTATGTAATAGAGGTATATGGCGAAACTTTTAAACCATTACAGACAGACGGTTGAAATTTACAATGAACCTGTATTACTACGACCGCTATAACAAGTATAAAATTTGAATTCGGAAATTACAGGGTGTCCCAATTGTTAGTGTAATTTTATGTATATAGCCAAACTTTTGATCCGCTGTACACAGACAGTCGTTTGGCATTGCAAGCACTGCTCCCCCGGTAGAAAATCGACTTATACATAGTTGCATTAGATTATTGTATTCAAAAATTAGTTTTTTTTATCTGAATTGACAGTTTGTGCTACGACATATAAAAAATCCCGCTACAATCTTCCTCGAATATAATATAATCATTGTATAATTTAAAGAAACATGATTTTAAGTTTGTCTGTTTTGAAGTCGGTTTTTTTGCAAGAATTATTTAAGTAAAATATATGTATGTATGTACATAGTTGGACATACAATATTGTAATTTTTGCAACTCTACTCTTTACTAGTGGCAAAATTTCATGAAAAAAAACATTACCAAATTTAATAAAGCCTGTAAGAAAGTTATGTTTACTTTCCCTACAAGAACAGTGGCCATCAATTGAAAAATCTATTGAATGTCACTGATGAGAGATTTTTTCTTACTGCGTAGAACTAGGTTTCTTTCTATTCATTAAGGGCATATGATAAAAACCAGACAAAATTTGTGTACGTGTGATCAACTATGATGTAAAAAACTACTCAAACAGGATGAATAAACCCCTCATAGCTGACTAAACAAAATTGATGCAGAAACAGATTCAATATTTTTATATTTATTAAAATACATTTTAAAATTAGTTTACACATTTTTATGTAATATATAATTTTACATGTTTAAATATTTTTATTCCCTCAATGATGACTGCGTTAACTGCCATTCGAACTCTTTTTTGAAATTCAATCGCTCCCTGCTGCTGTAAAACATCTGAAATATGAAGAAATATATATAAATTATAAAATATTTTAAGTTAGATCAAAGTATGTACATACCTCGAGGATGATTATCAACTCACATAAGCTTTCCGGAAGCATATTATTCTCATCTACCTTCCTCATTGTACTTCACCAGCTGGCCTTCCGAACAGATTGCGCTGATGTCAGCAGTATTTCCCGATGTTCATTTTAGCTTATGCAAATATGTAGTCTGTAAAGAATAAAATAAATAATAAAGTGAAATTTTGAATTAGTTACTATTGCTTGAGTGAAATTTTCTGTCCCTAGTTTCAGCTGTACTTCTTCCGCTGTCACAAGGGTCTTCAAGGCGACTCCATGTTAACACATTCTATAATTTTAATAACTTTTTTATGCACCAAACTACTTTTTACATTTATTTTCTTTTCAAATTTCACATTTATTTATTATAATATTTTAAAAACACGCGGATATATTATACAATTTACGACTCAATTTACAGTGGCAGAGTTGCATTTTACAAAAACTTCAACTCTGCCACTCACAAACATTTTTTTATTTTTGTTTATGTATGAGTTTTGATTATTGATGTGTTACCTAGGGTTTACACATGCAAGTACAAGTTCGAAAAACACAATACACTCTCAAGTTTTTACTAACACACTTACATTTTTCGAACTTGTAGGTAAATTAGCAAGAGATTTTTCCTGCAAGTGATTTTTGAAAATGCTTGCAAGTTAAATGTCAAAAAGATAAACATATTTATCATAATAGTTTTATTTAAAATCAGAATTAAATGGATATAAAATAATTAAAGTTTTAACGTATTTTTTGCGTATTTAAAAATAAAAGTAATCTTTTTCGTCAAATATTCACAAAAAATAAAAAAAAATCCAGTGTGACATTGTGATAGAGAATTGAAAAATAAGAAAAAATATAAAGTGAAAAAATTGGCGGTCGCCCATATTTTCCGAATTATAGGCCTCTGAACATTTCATATAAAACTGTGATTGTACGCTGCATTTTTGAAGATATCGGTTTAATATGGGTATAATTTAAAAGCTTTTGAAAATATACATATTTCATGTGGTGCTTTATTTATTAACCCATGACATTTTGTGATGTAAATTTTTATATAGTAAGTAGGAAATATTTAGTAAGCGAAGCTAGTGTTTGTCATGCCATAGAGGAGAAAATCCTTGCGCTCGGCCGAAGTTCTGCTATGCAGGAAATCTTTAATAAGCGAACCGATGTTGGTCATACCATAGAGGAAAAACCGTGCACTTATTAGTGTATTAATAAAAAAATAATATAAAAAATAGTTTTGACTAATTGGGTTAATTTTTCTGATTGGAGAAGCTTCGATAAAGGTCGGTTTACATTATACTACAAGTAATACGACAAGTCAAATTTTTGTATAGATACTTGTAGTATCGTCTAAACATAATATGTAATGAAACTGTCTGACATTGAGAGAAAATACAGATGGAAATTTGACAGTCTTACGGCGCTCTTTATGTTTTGAAATTTTTCAAAAACTATTCTACTTCATTAGATCAGGGTTGCGTTTTTCTTATTAATGCTAACTTTTCAAAGGAAAACTCGTCAAAATGGCATCACAAATAAGTTTGTAAGCAATAAAAAACTTTTGGCAAAAGGACGTGAAAATTTTTTAATTTTGTTTTAGTTGTTGGTTTCCAGTTTTTTTATTATGGCAATGGCTAGTACAATACCAAGAACCTTTTCCTTGTTACTTTTTTTTTTAAAATTTGGCATACTTTTCACAAGTACGCCCACTATTTATTTGTTTTCACTTTTTTTTTTATTGTTTTAACAACAGCTGTTTCAATTTTACTTCATTTTATTTAACACCAATGGTGTAAACGTAAGAAAAAAACTATACGATTTTTAATCTCTATTTTGTCATACGGATTGATTTTCATTTTATTTTCTCTTATAGCCCGTTCACGCTGCCACGAAAGTCATTTCGTGATTTTGGACGAAATCAAGTTTTACGTAATTTCGCATACATTTTACCATTGCCCAAATTAACTCATTCTACTTAATTTCGTCGAAATTAACTTGAAATTACGATAGACAACGCTGCATTTGTAGAAGCATGACCATATTTACAACCCTGAAAGTTCGTTTTGTTTGAAAAAAATTTAAAGCCAAATGAAATAATGGAAATATATACATAATTGTAAATTAATTTTGTTGTAGAGTTTTTTTTTTAATATTCGTGTATATTTTATATCAATGCGAAAGTGTTGTGCGAAAGCTTTTTGAAAAAGTATTAATTTACACAAATGTAACTAAACGTGATCAGCTGTTTGCGAAATTAACTCAAATGTGTAAAAGCCCAGTATGAACACTTCAGATTTCGTTCGTAATTTCAGCTTGAAATTACTTAATTTTGTGGCAGCCTGAACGGGCTATTAGATTTTACGTACGCAAAGTCTTACTGTCTAAACTGCACTTAAACAAGATTTGTTCCGAACTGTTTTCCTACAAATATATAAATGAAATGCTGTTGGTAACTTTGGTTTATAAATAAGCAAAGAAAACAGATTAGCAATTTACGAAACCTTTCGCTTCGGCGACATTTTTGAAATGAACTTTTTAAATAGATGTGTAAAGATGCATGCAAATTTTTTAATAATTCTTCGCCATTTTCGTAAATAATACTTATACAAAACTTGTATGCAATTACTTGCATGTGTAATGGCAGCTTTAGTTTCAATCATCCATTTCTTGTAGGGTTACTATGATTAAAAAATTAAATTACCATTAGAATTGTGGCGG
This sequence comes from Phasia obesa, assembly GCA_949628195.1. Taxonomy (NCBI): domain Eukaryota; kingdom Metazoa; phylum Arthropoda; class Insecta; order Diptera; family Tachinidae; genus Phasia; species Phasia obesa. The sequence goes on from OX451219.1 coordinate 64,220,354, forward strand.
TCATGTTCGAGCTAGTTCAATTGAACGATTCAAGTAACTGGACGATTCTGACTCGGCCAGTGTTTCCTTTTTTTATCGTTCATCGTTCGTTGCGTTTTTTTTTTTCGTTTTGTTCAGGGACTTGACATTTTGATCCATAAAAGTTCTTATAAAAAAATTATCCAACTGTTAAATGTTTTTTTTTTTTGTTTGACGGCACTGATAGTCAATTGGTGAATCTTAAAAGACAAATAATCTCGAATTTCATTTTAATATTGTAAATTAAAATAAAGAAGAAATTATTTGTTGATATTTAATGCAATAATCCTTAACGTTTTATGTATTAATTTTTTAAGATCTGTAATAATTCCACAATATACCTATCAATTGTTTTATTAAAATTATTATTCAGAACAATACTTTTACCCTTTATTTCACATTATAATCTGGCTTAAAATAAAAACTCCAATTTTTAAGCTTTATTTAAGAAACCTGATAAAAAGAATTAAAGTAAAAAGTAAATAATAAATTAAAAATTATTTGTGTACTTACTTCATACGAGTGAATATTGTTCATTTGTTTACAATTGCGAACGGTTGTCAGAATAAGTCCCCTTTCACAATAGACAGAAACAGGGCAGATATAAGAGATTTGTAGGCAAGGGGTTGAGGAGGTAGAATGTGTATTTCAAGACTATCATACTGTACATTTTCTCGTTTATCTTTACTGATTTTCACTTTTTTCTGTGTTGCTTCACATTATATTTCTCAAGTCGGCGTCTACTTGCTTAAAATTTATAACGTTCATAGAAGTACTATTTAATCCTTAAATCAGTACAATTTTTAAGTCATTGATGACGACACCTAAATTTATCTGCTTATTTTTGCTATTTTACTTTTTCATATTTGATAATAAATAATTTTGCTTAATCTATTGTTCATAGCTTCTGCCAGGAAAGTAATTGAACAGACCTATTAAATTTCATTATTTTAGTCAGCTGGTTTTGACATAAAAAATATAATTTTCTACAAACAAAATACACGTTGTTTTTGCTGTTGTAGAATTGCTGATATTATTCTACCATGATCTATATCAAGTACAATCGTTAGCTCAGCTGATATTTTTCATTTCGTTTTGTTTCTACGTGTAAAAATTTATTTACATTTTTTATAGCACCATTGAATTTTTAAAAATCGTAAATTCAAAGAAAATTAAAAATAAAATTACAAGGGTATATTTTTTTCACTTTCCTTTGTTTCTTCAGGGATGGTAAACGAAGTTTTGCTTTTCTGATTGAAGTTGCACCAAACGAATTTTTTATGAATTCTTGTTTTAATTTAGATTGATCTAAACATGAATAAATCATTGTATTATATTTTTTTATTATTATTTAGCAGAATTGACATTAAGTTTTTTATTACAAAACAGTGGAATTCAAACCACTTTGCCAGCCCTGAGTTGCTTTTAACTCCAAGCAATATTTTTACACATACCTGTTGTTTACAATGCCTGTTGTTGTTCTCAGTTGTTCTAAATGTTTGCCCCATTGTGCAAAATACTATTGAGAAACAATAATTGCCGCAGCCTAGTCACACGGTCGTGTATTGTAATTATGTGAATCAGCTAATGAGCGAACTTGAAAAATTGTGTTTTGTTTAATGCAATAAAATAGTTTGTTTTTAAAACAAAAAAAAATGGGTTAGAGACTGGCTAACAAAAAGAGCAACTGATGGCGCATATGAGAAGACCCTAAAAGAATATCGAGAATATATAACCAGAAGTTTAAGAGATATTATTCGAATTTACAAATTTTATTCGAATGTATATCGATAATTTCAATGATTTATTGGAACTGGTGTAACCATATATGTACATATTCGTAAACAGGACACAAACATGCGCATGCCTATTCCAGCGACGAAAAAAAGGTACAACTCTATAATAAAAATACGTACATTTTGTTTTTGTAAATCGTGGTATAATACAGGTATAGGCAATGCGAATTAAAAAAACTAAGCAACCTGTTTTTGCCCGACTGTGTCAAATTATTTTACTAAAATATACATAAAACATATGAGCTGTGTTCGCAAACACTTCCATGACAAATTATTCATTATAATAAAAATAATTAAATATAAAAAAACTGGTTTACTTTAAATAATTAAAATAAATTATATGTAGGTTTTATATATGTATGTACAGTGGTGTTCCATAAAATAAAGACACCTTTTACTACATATTTCGAAAAAGAAAAAAAACATACTATATCTTATTAAAAAATTTTTGGAAATTTAAATATTAATTATTTAATATTATGCTAATTAGCCATAACTTCATAAAAAATTTTAAGGTTTTTATTTTTGTGAGACCGAACAACTGCCTAAATTACTATAGACCGGTTTGATAAAAAACTTAAAATTAAAAACCAATCTTGTTACCACTTCGATGTGTGTTTCGGGTCATTGTCTTGCTGAAACACAATTTAATTTACACTACATTATACCAAACAAAAACTTATTGCAGATATTTCATGCTTAAAATTTCGTATTTATTAAAACTTAAAAATGCTAGAAAACCGCTAACTAAAAAGTGTTACGGATAAAAAACCAACTTAGCGGGTGTTTTCAAAAGTTCTCGCTTCTAAGAGCAAAAAACCACCAGATCTAGCGGGAAACTCGCCGATATGGCAACACTGCTACTGATTAAAAATTGTATATGACCGAATTTATACGATGCCATTTTTTTATGCCATTTTTTCATGTCTCTTTTAAAGTTGTAGCGAATTTCATGGCACATTTTTACGATGAATTTTTTCATGCAATCGGCTTGAATTTGTTTTTGACATTTTCTTTTCATTTTTTATTCGTAATTTTTATTGTTTATGCGTTATTTGAAAAAAATATATGCACTCGTACTGAAATACAAAATAAATGAAAATGAAATAAGCAAATAACAAAATTTTACAAAAATCATACCGAAATGTATACATAATTAAACCAAACAATTTCATTTTTTGAAATCAACTCTGAACGAACGAAAATTGCACAAAGCAAGTGTCAAAAAATCCCTTCAAAATTCAAGCCATGCCATTTTGTTTACCCCGCTTGCTTCTCTACACCTCTTGCCAACAAACTAAAATTGCATGCAACCAGTTTCATGAAAAATGTCATGGTGTAAGTTGGCTCTATGTTTTGTTCCCTTGGGGAGAGTCTCGTTGAGATTGTGTGTGTGCACCAGTGTTACCGAATTTTGAAAAAGTAGCACAAAAAGTTGTTTTATCAAAATAATGTCGCACAAAAAATAGGTTTTTCCAACAAAAAAATCGCACACTTTTTTAACGTTTTTTTTTTATTAAAAAAACAAATGTAATTAACAATTCAAACACAACAAAAAACTAAGCATAAATTCGTTGAAAAAGGTTGATTAAATCAGCTTTTTTTATAACATTGTATGTAAAGCTATAGACTTTTATATCGTTGGTACATATACTGCGTTAACAGACCAACTCCATTTTGATAATTTAGAGTTAAGTTGAATTAAATAAAAAAAAATTATCTAATAAATCAGAATTTGTATTTTTCTTAGCTATTTGTTCTTAATTCACTAGAGACTAGTTTATACAATGATACTGTTATTTATTTAGTTTTTATATAGACCAACGTCAGTTTACGCAGTTTATGTTAATTGACATTTTATTCTTTTAAAATGTGTTTATATACACATTTATATAACTAACTAAGTCTTTTACAAGTTCATTACTTGGAGTCCAGTCTTCTATTTCGGTATTAGCAAGTTTAGAGCTGATAGCATGGAACCACAAGTTGCTACTTTTAACCCGTTAGTTACTTTATTTTTCATTAAACCCAGCTTAGAAAACAAATCTTTCCGCACATGCGCTGTTGTGAGGTAAAGTTAAAACTTGCGCGGCCAATTAGTGTAAATTTGGATACAAAGGTTCGTTTAAAGAATTTTTGAACCACCTACCTACTGTATGCCAAAAACTCTCAGAATCATTAATTTAAAATGATTTATCTTTAACTTTACTTTTCAATAATTTGTATTCGCTAATAAAGGTTTCAGCTTCACTTATGACATAATTAAATTCTTATATGAGATCAATATAGTTAATATCTTTGTTAGAGGTAAAAATTTTGGTTGTAAAAAGGTTAAAATACTCAGTTTCTTATCAACAATATTTCGTTACAAAGTTTTTGGTAAAACTTTAAATATTTTGTTTAATCGCAATGCAGTCAATATTAAGTATATTTTCAGCAAGAACTGCAGTTTCAGCTTCATGGCCTATATAAATATTTATAATATCTTTGATATTTAGTGTGTCTCTATAACTTATATTTTATAGCTTTGTGACCAATATACATTCTTTTTGACAAAATTTTGAAAAATTTGCAGTAAAATCTCCTTTGTATATGATATCATATATATATATGGCTCACTTTGAAAGCATTTGTTAAATTTATTCATAATACCTAAAATGTACAATAAAAATTTTAAATAATTCGATTGGTAGACGACAACTTATCGGGAATTGCACGTATTTATCCAATGTTTTTGCACTCTTTTCTTCAAATTGCGCCTGAATGAAATATTGCTGTAGTACTGTCCATTGTTCTAGAATTCTATTTGCTACCGATTCGAAAGAATGCCATCTGGTGAAAGCCTTAAATGCTTGTGCTCTGTAACTTCAAAAATTATCTGCAAGTCTTTAAAATCTACTTGCGTGTTTGAACTTCGAAAAAAGTTAAAAATGTCCTTGGATAACTTCTCTACCTCTTCGGGTATGCATTTTAACGCCGAAATGTTTATAAGATTCACAGAGTGGCAAACACAGCCAAGATGAAACAAGTGAGGGACTTTCTTTTTTAATAAACTAGACACTCCAACATTTCTTCTAACCATAGTGGACGCGATGTGTATCGCTTTTATTATTTTTTTTTTGTTTTTTAAAAAAGATGGAAAAAGTTGCAAAACGGTAGGAAAAGTGGCATAATTATATGAGTTGAAAAAGTCGCACATTAAGTCGCAGTCCACTAAAAAGGTTGCAAATTTCATGTGGTGCTTAATTTATTAACCCATTAAGAAACGATGACATTTTGTGATGTTAATTTTTATATAGTAAGTAGGAAATATTTAGTAAGCGAAGCTAGTGTTTGTCATGCCATAGAGAAGAAAATCCTTGCGCCCGGCCGAAGTTCGGCTATGCAGGAAATCTTTAATAAGCGAAGCCCATGTTGGATAAAGGATATTTAACAGACTTAAAATTAGACACTTTGTGAATAATATTATGTGCTTTCGTGAGTGTTTAATTTTAAGTCTGTTAAATATCCTTTAGGGAAGAAAACCTAAAGGATATTTAGTTATATTAGTTCCACGTTGCTGTTCATCGTTTTATATATATATATATATATATATATATATATATATATATATATATATATATAAAAG